>CM077080.1:219514399-219801899 GCA_039513925.1 Platanthera zijinensis | reverse complement strand
TGGAGCCTTAGGCGCGCCTTTAACAACATAGCCACCGGCGGGGTCATCGGAGCCCACCGGCGGGGTTGTCGGACCCTGACGAACCTGTCGGAGGGCTCCGGGCAAACCGTCGGCCTCACGGTCAGGGCCACCGCCAGCAATGGCCTTGCCGAAGCGCCGCAGGACTACCCCTGGTGGATTCGTCGGGGTCCGGCGATCCCACCGGTGGACTCCGGGAAGGCCGCCGGCGGTGGAGCAAAACAGTGAGCAAGGCTCGATGAGCGCACAACCATCAGGAGATTTTTCAGGATGGATCTAGAGGGATTTTTTTAAATTTACGGTGTTTGCAGACCGCCCGCTCCCTTGATCCAACGGCTGAAATTTTTTCCAAGGGCCTCAAGTAATACACCGTGAAACGGCTCTCGATAAACCTTTGTACATATAGTGTATCTTTATTATATAAGGGAAGAGGTTTTGAGGATTTGGTGTAACATTTTAATAAAAAATTGTCCTCATTCACTTTGAATCTTATTCATTTTGTTTGGGGTATTTTTGGTCATTTGACATCATTATTTTTTAATTTTTCCTTATCTGTTATCCCCTCCAGCACCGATACTCCCGCCAGCACGCTATAATCCCACATTTTATTAGTCTTTCCGCATAAGCTTCTCCAAGTCTGCACGGCAAATTCTCTATCCCGCCTCAAATCCCTCCTCAACTCCACGAAAAAGCTCTCCCCCGCCGAAAACAACTCCTGCCAGGAGGTCAGAACTCCCGCCAGAACGTCCTTCTTTCTCTTCTCCGCATGCTTCCGTCGCATCTTGCCTCCACTACCACCCGTCAAAAGGCCGTCTATAACCCTAAACCTCCTCTCCAAAGAGCCCCGCCTCAAACCTCATTCCCAGTGCCTCACCGCAGGAGCTTCTCCTCCGCCACTCACCGGCAACCTCCTTCCGACGATCTCCTTCGACCGGCAAACTCCTCGCGGTAGGCCACAGTAAGCTTCTCTCGGCATAGTGCTTCACCGGCAACCTCCTTCCGGCGAGCTCCTCTGACCGGAAAACTCCTCGCGGTAAGCTAAATTCAAACATAGAAATCGTCAAACTTTATTTTTAGATTGACCTCCTTCCCAGTGCCTCACCACAGGAGCTTCTCCTCCGCCTCAGTGCCTCACCGACAACCTCCTTCCGACTATCTCCTTCGACCGGCAAACTCCTTCCCACTGCCTCACCGCAATAGCTTCTCTCAGCATAGTGCCTCACCGGCAACCTCCTTCCGGCGAGCTCCTCCGACCGGAAAACTCCTCATGGTAAGATACCAACACTGCTTTCATTTTAAATTTTCAAACTTTATTTTTAGATTGAAGTAGCCGGCACTGCTTTCATTTATTTTATTTTTAGGCAGCGTACCAGCACTCTCACCAACATAGAAATCTTCAAACTTTACACAAATCTTCTTGAAGAGTGTCGTGCACTGCTTTCATTTTATTTTATTTTTAGGCGGGGTACTTTCAAGTTAAGCACTCTTCAATCTTTGGTTGTTTTTTCATAGTTCTCATTTCATAACTCTCACCGGCACTCTTCAAGTTAAGCACACTCTTGACCATTTTTATAAAAAATTCTCAAGTTGAGATCAGGAAGTCCGGGTTTATCAGGGAGAACCTCCTTGGAGTGCTGCATTCAAATGATGCTAATGGACAGAAATAATCGAAGTTGATGTCCTAATTATGTACTGAAATAATTATGTGGCCAAAACATTTGAATGTTATGCATTCAAATGATGCTAATGGACAGAAATAATTATGTCCTGTACAATCAAATGATGCTAATTGACACACCTAATTATGTCCTGTACATTCAAATGATGTTTTTTTCATTCTTTATTTCTTGGTTTACAATTCATAGCTGCCATCACTGATTTCTTCAGGTTTCTCCTTTGTGATTATGATCATAATGTAGGTATCCAGTATTGGAGACTTCAGTAGCCTATCCAATAATTTACAAGCATCACAAAATCTAATTATTCAGATATCAACGCATACATTATAAAACCATTTTTTTTATGGAATAGGTATGAACCTATATTACAACAACAGGAAAAGTTATTTAAATTAAAATGTGGATGGGAGTCGCCGCCCCCGACCAATGTTGCCGCCCCCGATCAATGTCGCCGCCCCCGACCAATTCCCCGCCCCGACCAATTCCCCGCCCCGACCAATGCCCCGCTCCCGACCAATGCCCCGCCCCCGACCAATGTCCCGCCCCCGACCAATGCCCCGCCCCCGACCAATGCCCCGCCCCCGACCAATGCCCCGCCCCCGACCAATGTCGCCGCCCCCGACCAATGTCGCCGCCCCCGACCAATGTCGCCGCCCCCGACCAATTAGCCTCCCCGACCAATTCGCCTCCCCGACCAATTCGCCGCCCCCGACCAATGTCCCCGCCCCCGACCAATGTCCCCTCCCCCGACCAATGTCGCCGCCCCCGACCAACGTCGCCGCCCCCGACCAACGTCGCCGCCCCCGACCAACGTCGCCGCCCCCGACCAACGTCGCCGCTCCCGACCAATGTCGCCGCCCCCAACCAATGGCGCCGCCCCCGACCAATGTCCCCGCCCTCGACCAATGCCGCCGCCCCCGACCAATGCCGCCGCCCCCGACCAATGCCGCCGCCCCCGACCAATGCCACCGCCCCCGACCAATGCCGCCGCCCCCGACCAATGCCGCCACCCCCGACCAATGTCCCTCATGACCAATGTCGTCACCCCAACCAATATCGCCCCCCTGACAAATATATTTCCCACAACAAATGTCGTCCCCACGACTAATGTTGTCTCCCCCGCCGAATGTCGTGTCTCCCCCACCATTTGTTGTTGCCCTCGCCAAATGTCGTATCCCACGACCAATGTCGCCGCCCCCGCCAAATGTCGTCCCTCACGACCAATATCGCCTCCCTCGACCAATGTCGCCTCCCACGACCAGTGTCGCTGCCCGCGACCAATGTAGCCGCATACGACCCATATTGCCTCCCTAGACCAATATCGCCGCCCCCGACCAATGTCGCCCCCACCACAATTGTCATCGTCCCCGACCAATGTCGCCACCCCCGACCAATGTCACTTTCCACGACCAATTTTGCCGCCCACGACCAATGTCGCCCTCACGACAAATGTCGCCGCCCCGCACGGGATCCCATACCCACGACAATTATCGCCCCCGCGACAATTCTCGCCCCCATCCCGTGACGAATGTCGCCCCCATCCCACGACGAATGTCGCCCCCGCGACAAATGTCGTGCCCATCACTTCGTTCTCCGTTGAAATCCAACTCCCGTAACTCTTGATCTCCTCACTCGTTGCGGCAACAGAAGTGAAGACTCGCTTTTCATTGTCGTCTGCCCTCGCTAGCGAAACCTGTCGCCGAATGATGCCGCCCTCTGAAGCCTGCCGCCCGCCAAAGCCTTCCGTCCTCTGAAGCCTTTCGTCCACCAAAGCCTGCCACCTGCAAAAAAAGGTACTTCTCGGCAAATCTGACGCAGGATGGAGCTTATGAAACGTGAGTGTGGATGTGTTGACACGCTAATGCAACCTATGTGATCGTGCAGAATAAATGCAAACAAGTCAACCTAAATGATGCATGCACGTTTTCAATTTACCTGGAATTAAATAATAGCAACGATAATTATATAAGTTTAGCAAAATTAACACAAAGTGAACCTATAATTTTCAAGCACGCAAGTAATTCACGTTCGTTTTCATAAGTGTTGCTATCAACTACAAATTGGAACAAATAAGTTTTATAGAATTAAAAGAGATGAAAAAATAGCACTAGACAAAATCCAAACACATATATAATGATCATCTTGAATTTAACACAGAAAAATTACGACACAAAACATTAATACTCACAATCACAGAAATACGGAAGAGGCAGTTGGCGCGGCTCCACGTGGTGGTGGATACGGCTATTAAGAGGCGAACAATTCCCAATTTGGACTGGATCAGGAATGAAATTCTTGTAGGAATAAGCTAGTGGGTGGCTGGATTGCAGCAGATTTTGTTGTACAGGAAGGCAAGAGGCACGGGAAGATGACCGGTAAAGAGGGGTTGGATTGGAAGTTCACTGTATGGCAGGAAGTGAGGAGGAGGAAGAAATAATGTGAACAAGGAGGGCTGAAGCTTGCAGAAAATGCTAACAGGAGAGGGATGGCTTGTTGAGGATCCGCGACAAGAATTGCGGTTGGAAGAAGAAGCTATGTGGTGGAGGAAGGTGGGGCTGCGATTCCAAGCAAGGAGGAAGACGGGGAGGTTGCGATGAAGACGAACAGAGCTTTTGGGGCGTGCAACTTCTAGTGGATGACGAGGTCAGAGAAGGAGGCAACGGGATTGGAGCTCCGACTGTTCGTTGATTGCCTCTGTTTCTCGTTCCCATCAGGAGGAAGAAGACGAAGGACATGGCTTCTCGCGTGCGGCTTTAGGGTTACGATGAAGTCGTGTGGGTGGAGGATGAGGAACAGTGGAGGCTAGGGCAGTCTCATGCCAGGAAAATGATGAACAGTAGGGGATTCAAGCAATTTTCTCCTTCAGACATTGAATTCAGGGTTGGTAACTGGAAAACTCAACTGAACAGTGAAATCAGAAGGCAAATATGAAATGAAATTAAGAAAACTGAATAATTAACCCAAGGCTTTGCACCCCGGACTCGTGGTGTCGTACCACGAGTGATTGTCAGAATTCTGGACTCTCTCACAAAACTCACCTGTAAATTGCAGCTTCTACCCCTATTTATAACAAGAGAGAGCGGTTGGGCACCCGTCGTGAATGACTATGATCGTCTGTTATGCCCGGTGTCCTAAAACGCTAAATACACACAAGAAAAATAAAATAAAATACATATGAAATGAAAAGTGATGCTCCGAACACGCTCGCGGTCTCAGATCGCTGATCCAATCAACGCATCTCTGACAAACCTGCAAAAATGGGTCCCACCAAGTGGTGGTCCAATCTCCTTCGAACATAAACATGCAGTCGATCCTCATCAATTCCCCCAAAATGAAAAACATTCATCTATGAGGAATGAAGATGAATATGTTGTAGTCGAAGATCGGGAGAAAATCCAACAAGCTTTGTCGCCAATATCCAAGCATCATCAAAGGTATAGTGTCCACTCAAGTGCACCAAGTAACGATAAGGACCGCCTGTAGTGGTGGTGCACTTGTTCAACACAATATCATTATTGTTCTTAACTCTCACCTCTCGTGTTGGTGGACCCAGAAAACCCGGTAGAATCATAGGAGGTGCGGATAAACCCGTGGGTGCTTATCCAAGGTGAACATGGGAAATGTGAAGCTGTAACTGGAAGGGTGACAAAAGAAGCATCAAGGTATGGGTCCCTATGCTCGAGAGGATCTAAGTAATATGTCAAATCTCTTGTATTAAATACAGGATGAATACTCATATCTGCAGGAAAATCAATCGGGTAGGTATTTGACCCAACTTTTTGTATAACCCTATAAGGACTCATTCGCTTAAGTTGTAGTTTAGTAGTGGCTCCTTTTGGGAGCCCCTCCTTGCAAAGTCTGACCATGACATGCTCGCACACCCGAAAATGTCGCTCACGCTTATGCATATTTGCTCATGCTTTATATAATTCAATATTGCTAGTAGCTTTCTTCCGAATTAGTTCATAGATTTCATGCAAAACAAATAACATGTGTGACTCACACAACACAGATGAATCATGCATTAAATGTAAATGAACAAACAAAAAATGTAAAATATGAACAACTAACATGACTAACTTCGTAAACTAGGGATTTTGGATACTACAAGAAACTCCTAAAATAGGTACGTGATCAGGAGGTTCAGGAGGTGGATCATAAAAGAATTCGTCGTGGGGGCGATGAACACTCAAATGAACATCTGAGACATCAGTAGTAAGATGTATCGATATAATGTGTGAACAGTCTCTGCAAGTGTGGGTGATAACATATAAAATCAACAAGTCAGTGAGTGCACCCTCAAACTTAACTAGGCTACTAAGAATAAATACATCCCAGATGTGCAGTGAACCCATATGTGATTCATCAGGGGGTTCACCGGGAGGGGTATAATAAAATTCATCGCAAATACGACGAGCACCAACGTAGGCTCCAAAAACATATGGAGTGCTCTCATATAAATGATAATGTACGTGAAGCGCAACAAACGTGACAAGCTCTCTAAGGAAATATGATGCAACAGGGGGCACACCAGGAGGGACATAAATAATCATTGTGAATACGATAATCACCTGAGTGACGATCATAGGCATCGACAATATGATGCAACGCTAGCGCGTGTCCCTCACAATAAAGAACTCATCTGGCGGGTCAGCAAATGGTATGGCCCAAAACACATCACAAGTGCGTGTGACCAAATGTAAAATTCTCAAAACATCTAACTTATACTTAAGTGTACACTCAAGATCCTCTCTCTGGAGCATTGGCGATATCAAGGGCGATAATGAGAGAGATGTCAATGTCGTAATACTCATAAACATGCCACTCACCCGAATTTCATCCTCACAAGGACGAGATGGCTCATCAGAAGGCTCAACAGGGGGGGTCGTCAAAAAACCTGTCAATAGAGTGGTCCTCCAGAAGTAAACCATCATAAGGGGTCGTGTTACCCAAAAGGGGTGAGGTGGCTACCACGAGATCACTACAAGGCTCTCGGCTCCCGCTAGTGATGTGCCTCAGTGCGTCATCGGGTGAAGTGTGGGAAAAGCCTACACTCAATAGTGAGCTAACAGGTATAGTGTCGAGGGCAGGCTCTCCAAAAGTCTCAACGGGGGGTCATCAAATTGTTTATTCATAGCAAGATGATCCTTAAGACACGTGTCATCGATAGTAGTAGTGCCCACATCCTCGAGAGAGGAAGAGACAGCTACTACAAAGTCGACACTATGCTCTTGATCCTCACTCGGGATATGACTCACCACGACAATATAGGGAGGCTCGGGTGAACATGCATGCAAGGGTGAGTCCATGATCGGAGTCGGGGTAGGGAAAGAACACGTCACGATAGGTGAACTAAGTCGCTCAAGCTCGCTCTCGAGAGAGGTCATAGGTAATGAGTCAAAATCAGAGGATGGAACACCCATTGGACTTAGTACCTCAGTGGGGTGAGATAAATCAGTCTCAGGCATCACTTTTACAATGTCTGACGAGCCAAAAGTACCCAAAGTGATAGCCTCGAAACGGAAGAGACTCATACTAGTGAGGTCAAGGTAGTCATCCTCTCGACTACCTCTAGTGGATCTTAAGGACTGCTCATAATGAAGTGAGAGATGGAATATTTGTTCGAGAGACTCAGAATAGTGATAGGAGAACTTAGCACATATCTCAGTTCGAAACCCATACCAAAATTGGGAAGCGGTCGTAGCTGGCTCCTCTCGGATGTTGTACCTCACACGTAACTCATCAAAATGATCCCTATACTCAGTGACGAAAGCAGATCCCCTGCTGAAGGGAGAACAATTGCTCGAGTAGGCAACTCCGATAGGAAGCAGGTAGATACCTCTGACATAAAATATGTTTATCTTCACCCAACTAGTGATGCGGTGAAGACGTTCTCGCTCATGGGTCCTTTCAATGCTAAGTCAATATGCCCTCGCATGATCTAGCAATCTTAGTTTCGCAAATTTTACACGACGCTCACTGAATAATTCAAAATGATTGAAATAATATTTCATATCCACGAGCCAATAACTGAAAGACTCGGGACTCGATAAGTAATAAAAATAAGGGGCAACAGTACGGAACTGACATTCGAGCTCTCTCTCAAAGCGACGATCCTCTAAATAACCATCCCTAAGGTAATTGAGTCGTGTCGAAGGATCAACGTGATCCACTCGAGTGCGGGCATAAGGACGACGATAATTGTCATAATAATATGAAGACCTCTCTGACGGCACTCTATGGGGTCGAGCGTAGACGGATGGTGGTTCCTCTTTTTGAGGATCAATGTAGTGATGACCACTATAATAAGACATTAGGTGGATAACATGTAGTCCCGTGTATCATAAAGTAAGCCCGAACCTAGCTCTGATACCAAACTGACGCAGGGCGTGGCTTGTGAAATGTGAATGTGGATGTGCCGACACGCTAATGCAACCTACGTGATCATGCAGAATAAATGCAATCAACTCAACCTAAATGATGCATGCACGTTTTCAATTTACCCGAAATTAAATTATAGAAATGATAATCATACAAGCTTAGCAAAATTTACACAAAGAAAACCTATAATTTTCAAGCAAGTAAACAATTCACGTTCGTATTTACAAGTGGTGCTATCAACTACAATTGACACAAATAAGTTTTATAAAATTAAAAGAGATGAAACAATAGCACTAGCGATCATAAAATCCAAGCACACATAGTATGATCATCTAGAATTTAATACAGAAAAATTACAACACAAAACATTAATACTCACAATCACAGAGATATGAAAGCGGCAGTTGGCGTGGCTCCACGTGGTGATGGATACGGCTACTAAGAGACAAACAATTCCCGGTCTGAACTGGATCTGGAATGAAATTCCTGTTGGAATAAGCTAGTGGGTGGCTGGATTGCAGCAGATTTTGTTGTACAGGAAGACAAGAGGCATGGAAAGATGACTGGGGAAGAGAAACTGGGTTGGATGTTCATTATATGGCAGGAAGTGAGGAGAAAGAAGAAATAATGTAAACAAGTAGGGCTGAGTCTTGCATAAAATGTTAACAGGAGAGGGATGGCTTGCTGAGGATCCACGACAGGATTGTTGTTGGAAGAAGAAGCTATGTAGTGGAGAAAGGTGGGGTTGTGATTCCAAGCAAGGAGGAAGAAGGGGAGGTTGCGAAGAAGACGAACAAAACTTTTGGGGCGTGCGGCTTCTGGTGGCTGACGGGGTCGGAGAAGGAGGCGACGAGATTGGAGCTCTGGTTGTTCGTTGATTGTCGTCGTTTCGCGTTCCGATTGGGAGGAAGAAGACGAAGGGGATGGCTTCTCGCATGCGACTTAGGGTTACGATTAAGTCGTGCGGGTGGAGGGTGAGGAACAGTGAAGGCTCGGGTAGTTTCACACCGGGAAAATGATGAACAGTGGGGGATTAAAGCGGTTTTCTCCTTCAGACGTGGAATTTAGGGTTGGTTACGGAAAAACTCACACGGAACAGTGAAATCAGAAGGCAAATCAGAAAAATGAAATTAAGAAAACTGAATAATTACCCCCAAGGCTTCGCACCACGAGTGATTGCTAGAATTCTGGACTTTCTCACAAAACTCAGCAATGCTTGTAAACTACAGCGTCTGCCCCAATTTATAACAAGAGGGGGCGGTTGGGCACCCGGCGTGAACAACTATGATCGTCTGTTACGCTCAGTGTCCTAAAATGCTAAATACACACCAAAAAAATAAATACATATTAAATGAAAAGCGATGCTCCGGATGCGCTCACGATCTCGGATCGTCGATCCGATCAACACATCTCTGGCAAATTTGCAAAAACGGATCCCGCCACGTGGTGGTACGATCTCTTCCGATCACGAACATGGGGTCGATCCCCATCAAAATCTCTTTCCACGAATCTAGATTTCTTCATAATGATATTTTTCATGTCTTCCTGCCAATTCGCCCATCTATTTGCTTAAAAAATTCTTGATAGCAATATTTCATTTCATGCCCTTTTTGCTCTTCTTCGCTCAAAGATCCAGCAGAAGGGTTATGAAGGGATTCTGATTCTTGGAGGGGGTTGAGTTCTAGGGTTTTTTGGGTAGCTTTAGTAATGGGGAGAATTATGCAAGGAATTTCAGAAAAAATATACTGAAAAATATTAGAAATCAGTGAGGGTTCTGAGAAATCTGTGAGGGATTTCGATTCAAACCCTAGCAAAAAAACTGAATTCTTTAACCTCTGAACCAATAGTAAAGCATGATAAAGTTTCTCAAATTGAATTTTCAGACTTTTTATAGGTAAAGTTTACTTTTTTCATTGTCTTTCTCAATTTTATCTTCATTTGTTTTAAGAAAAATAATGGGGAAATTACAGATAAGTGTAAAGATACTTCAAAGAAACAAAGATGGGTAATGGAGCTGTGATCAGAATGGTTTTGATTTGATGTTATTCCTCTTTGAATTGAAATCTAATGTTGTTTTTGATTGATTAATAAACAAGAAAGTGCATTAAATCACAGACCGGTGCTAAATGGGTAAGGGCGGTCATTGGTTTCTTAATCATACAGGGCAATAAAAATAATAAGGAAATGGCAGATGTCCGTCTTTGAGTTCTTGAAGCATTTCTCCAATTGAAGGTAATGTATAACATTTATATGATTAAGAAACATTTATATGATGTGATTGTATTTTTTAAATGATTTTTACTGGGCTGCTAAATTATCTCATGCATGTATGTGGCTAAATAATAAACAAGCTTTCCTCGCCTTTGAAAATCTCTAACTTGCTTGCAAGCAAAAACTAAAAGTTTTTGACAGCCACGACTTCTGCTCCCAGGTATGCCCATTATCTAGTTCTATTAACAAAATACATCACATCCTTCCCAAAATTACCTCTTCCATTTGTCAAACTTTCCGTCTTAAAGTGTTCACAACTTCGCTTCTCCTCTTTCATGGAAGCACCTCCAGGTGTGCAATTCTGACTGTTCCATGGCGGTTGTTACGAGTCTGTTGATGAAAGGATTTCTCGGTTGGGGCACACGCCCGAGGCAAACAGGCGTGTGCCAAAGGGCATGTCAATCTAATTTTTTCGAAATTATAATTGTACGGAGTGTTATATAAACTTTTGGTCATCCTTGGCTTTGGATATTGGGAATTCTAAATTCTGAAATCCTCCCACTCTGTAACCACATTTGTTCTTGATTGTGAAGAACTGATTAATGCTTCTCATGGATGAAGCCCATCTTGGGGTTAACCACGTAAATATGCGTCGTCTGTAATTTTTGTTTCGGTCTTTAGTCTTCTTGTATTTCCGCAACAAACTGGTATCAGGGGAGGTTTCACGTTCTTTTGGGATCAATTCACCTGGTTTGAAGTTTGAAGAACGATGGCAAACAACAGGATGAAGATCGACAAGTTCACAGGAACGAATAGTTTTAGTCTCCAGCGCATTAAGATGTGTGCTCTATTAAAGCAATCTGGTATTTGGGTGTCACTTTCTGGAAAAATACATGAATTCATGGAGGATTCAGAATATGAACAACAAGATGAAAAGGCGCACTAAATGATCTTGTTGTGTCTTGCGAATAAAATTATTTATGAGGTAGACGACGATGAGACAGTTGTCGGTTTGTGGTTTAAATTGGAAAGTCTCTACATAACGAAGACTTTAACCAATAAATTGTTGCTGAAACAACATATGTTCTCTCTTCAAATGAAGGAAGGTGCGATTATGAAGGATCATCTTGACGATTTGAACTCCAACCTTATGGATTTGAAAATTGTGGATGTCAAAATTGAAGATGAAGATGTAGCCCTAATTCTATTAGTATCACTACAGTCTACCTTCTTCATATGAAAATTTTGCCAATTCATTTGTCGTTGGCAGAGACACTATCTATCTCGAGGAGTCTATTCTAATCTTCATTCATTCTAATGGGCAATAACACATCATGTAAGATAGTTAGCATTGGTTCAGTCCGTATCAGAAGGCATCATTAGAACACTGACAGAAGGCCATTGCATCCCTGATCAGAAAAAGAACCTAATCTCTTTAGGTACTCTGTATTCAAAGGGTTTCAAATACAGTTGTGAAGGTGGAGTCCTACGGATCACCAAAGGAGCTTTGATAATAATAAAAGAGCTCAAGTAAAATATCTTGTATGTTCTACAGGGGGGACAGTTACTGGTGCAGCAGCTGCAGTATCAGTTGCAGAGAAATCAAATTCAAATATAACCGAGTTGTGGCACACGTGACTTGGTCATGTTAGTAAAAAGGAGATGGTGATTCTGAGTAAGCAAGGGTTATTGGGTGGTCATAAAGTATCCACTTTATGGTTCTGTGAGCATTGCATTTTCGACAAACAGTGAAAACTTTTGCAATGTAGTTCACAAAACTAAAAAATACTCTTGACTATATACATGCAGATGTCTGGGGACCCTCCTGTGTTACATCGAAAGGTGGAACAATGTACTTTCTCTCTCTGATTGATGATTACTCTAGAATGGTGTGGGTGTTCATGTTGAAACACAAGAATGAAGTCTTTAAAACATTCAAACAAGGGAAGGTTCTAGTTGAGAATCAAAAAGAGATGAAAGTTAAGCGTCTACGAACTAATAATGGTATGAAATTTTGTTCAACTGAATTTGATGAGTTCTGCGAGAATGAAGACATTGTCAGCCTCACATAGTCAGAGAAACTCTCTAGCAAAATGGAGTTGCAGAACGCGTGAATAAGATGTTATTAGAGAGGGCTCAATGCATGCTCTCTAATGCTAGGTTATCAAGGAACTTCGGGGTTGAGGTTGTAAACACAGACTGTTATCTGATAAATTGTCCTCCTACAACAGCCATTGATTGCAAAAACCCCTTTGAGGTATGCGCTAATTATTCTCTATTTAAATTTTTTGATTGCATTGTCTATTATCATGTTAATGAGATCAAATTAGATGCTAAAGCAAAGAAGGGTATTTTTTTGGTGTATGGTCCTGGGGTGAAGGGGTATAGAATCTAGTCTGCTAAGTCAAAATTCACTATGTGTAGAGATGTAACTTTTGATGAAAATTCTATGCTTCACCTGAGATTGTAGTCTGATGTTGGAGGGAAACGTGATACTGTTAGCAAGCAGGTGGAGTATGAGATAACTCCAAACTTGGAACAAGGAGCTCGCCTACGTCACTCAAACAAAACAGATGAAGAGCCAACTGCAGAGTTTGAGGTGGAGTCTCATACAGGTCACTACAAGAAAGACAATACAACATTGTTACCGATCGTCCAAGGAGGCAAATACAATCCCCACAAGAGTATGGTTTTGTTGATTTTGTACTGTAAGCTTTTTCAAATGGCTGAAGGGGTGGAATCACCAGAGCCTTCTACCTACTAGGAAGCTATTTCCGATGTTAAAGCTACACATTGGATTGCTGCAATGGGTGACGAGATGAAATCTCTTCAAAAGAATCAGGCTTGGGAGCTTGTTAGGATTTCAAAGGGGAGAAAAGTGGTTGGTTGCAAATGGATCTTCAAAAAGAAATCAGGGATCCCAGGTGTTGAAGGTACAAGGTACAAAGCACGTCTATTTGCTAAGGGGCACAGTCAGAAAGAGGGAGTGGACTACAATGAGATTTTCTCACATGTCGTTTGACACTTCTATTCGGCTACTACTAGCATGTCTAGTTGAAGGTACAAGATACAAAACACATCTAGTTGCTAAGGGGTACAGTTAGAAGGAGAGTGTTAATTGTATGTCTCGAATCCTAACCCAAAGGCGACAACAGATGTTGAAGATGACCTGCGCCCCTAGCCAAAATTGAAAATGAGGATTAGATAAGAAAATAAGAAAAGGAATAGATAATGGAAAAAATAAGAGGATTTAGATAGTAGTGGTAAAGGGATATTGAGAGGGGCCCTGAGGTGAGTAATTAAATTTAAATTGCATATTTCAAGGTATACTTGAATTTCTATTCACTTTTTTCTAAGTTCATCCCTTTTATGCAGAGTTCATTTAAACCCAAAATCTTTCAAGGTATTGGGTCGTTCGTTGGGCCTTCAGGTGACCCCCATGGGTCGGTTATGAATGGCAATTTGTTTATGGCTTTATGCTCAGGCCAAACCCTTAGACTCATTCTTATCTTCCTGCCATTGTTTCATTTTAATTAGGATCATTTTAATGGGTATATATGGAAGCCTAACATAATACTAGTGGCCAACTCACATTTATTTGCTTATGCCTTTGTCTTAAATAGTTGTCCATTGATCTACCAACCTCAAAATGATTGGTTAAATATCTCAAAACAACTCCTTATTCATCACATAGATAAACTGAATAATAATTAATAGGATATTTATTTTATATACAAACATGAGTCAAAATATGAGGTAGAATAATAGAATTAGTAAAAAAATATCAATGATATACCTAGGGTATCCAATGCTTTCAGACCTCACTGGAGATTCCATGAGATTCTCAGCCAAGGAGTCCCCAACTGTTAGCCCATTTAGACTAGAAGCCATTATCTGAAATGAAAGCAAAAAATCAAATTCCTCGGAAAATTAAATAATAAAACAAAAGCAACATCATTACAAAACAGAAGCATAAGAAGCAAAGAGACCAAAAAATATACACAGAAGAACCATTAGAAAATAAATCAAACTACTGATTGGTCCACCAAAGCTCAAGTTGTGGAAGTGCACCAAGTAAATGAAAGGTAACTCAATCAATCAAAAAAAAAGTAGAATTTCAAACTATATGATAAATAACAAGAGAAGTAAAAACACAATTGAGTCTGTGGATCAAACAATAGAGACATAAATCAGCAACGAGGGAAATTTTTAAAGGAATATATCTAACAATGGTTGTTCAAATAAATACAAACTAATAAAAGTGGGAAAGAAACAACTAAATATAATTTGTGCTGCACATGAACCGAGCCGAACCATGAACTTCCTTGTTCAAACTCATTCATTTACTTTTTAATTGCACTTGAGCTAAAAGCTCGGATATCATCCGAGATTTAAACTCCGTTTGGGAGTGTTTTTTTCCTCCTTTCCGTTTTCTGGAAAACATCACTGTTCATAATATTGTGTTTATTCTCTATCAGTCAAAAATGTAGCTCATCGAAAAGGAGCTATTTTGCCTTTTTAGAAAGTCCCCCATCCCTAAAAGAAACACAATATTATGAACGGTAGGGTTTTTCAAAAAATGGAAAGAAGGAAAAAAGCCCTCCCAAACGGGGTCTTAGAATCCTTATCAAGCTCTCTGTTTAAATCAATTCCAAGATGTAATTGAACATTAATCAAGTCTAACTAGATATGCCTACATTACTAGTAATTTCTACAAAGCTTTCATCAAAATGTGCATAATTAAGTCACTATTATTTCTTATATTTTGTAAATCTCAAAATTTAAATGAAATAATAAACAATCCTTCTAACTATTTGCGGAAAACCATTGCCTTACTAATAGCAATTTGAAAAAGTTGATGTAAGATTTTACAATTAGGCTCCGTTTGGCACGGTATTTTTTTCTCTGGTGAGTTTCGACAAAAACACCACCGTCATATGTTTTGCATGACAATGTTTATGACTGCCACCAGAAAAAGAAAACTAGTTACAGTTCATAACCACACAATCACGACCGCCCCACCACGCCAAACAGAGCCTTTGATCAAAATATGCAGTAAAGTCAGTAAAAGAGTGTCTCATCGAGATACTTGTTAAACAACAAATGAGTATAATTTATGCTTATCCATTTCTCGGGCTTTAAGAAAACTTATTTAGAACAATTATCTAAATAAACGAATATTATCTGAAGGACTATGAATTGATCATAAATGAGTTCAAAAAAAAAAAAACTATCCCTATATAGAAGAAGAGTAAAAAAGGAAAAACAGGACCAAAAGGATATTATATTAAAGAAAAGCAAGATAAGACAAAGTAACAGAAATCAAATAAATATAGGAATTTGTGGACTAATTTGGAAGAAAACGAATACTAAACCCATGAGTCCGCCTTCAAATCCTTGCTGTTTATTGCGTAGAATTGCAGTAAAATAGGGAAAGAAACGATGAAAATGACACAGAAAAGAGGAAATGTGGGGATAGTCGAAACTAAAGAGATACAGAAGTAGAAAGAGAAATCATACGCATTTATATATTTACATAGCTTACTTGAGTAAGATATCGCTTGTGGGAGTGGAGATTGTCAAGGTAAATCTCATCTTCCGGGTCTCTCCCCCGCTTCCCGGCCAGTGACGCTGATGGCGATGCCGCCGCCGACGATACCGCCGCCGTAGTTGTTGCGGCCGATGTCTCTGCTGAATCGCATGCCATCTTACCTCTCACCCAACTTCCCCCAATCCTCTCTCACACGCCCCTCCTGCTGCTGCCGGCGCTGCTTGCGTTTTCAAATCCCTTCTCGCAGCTGTCACTTATTTTTGGGAATTGCTAATAATAGTAAAAAAAACAAGGTTTTGAAAACCGACTCATGGAACCGGTCCTAAGAGAGGTTCATGGTTCAATCGGTTGAACCGGGATTGAACCGTTTAGACAAAAGTTACTAATATTATTTCATAATATATGTGATAAGGATATTAATATATCAAAAATAAAACAACTAATGTAAATATATGATAAATAAAGTGTCGCACATTGAGTTAAAGAGTTAAAATAGACAAATAAACTTACAAAAGCATGTCTAGAAACTTTAGACTTCATAGTTTTTGAAAAAAAAACACAAAAATAAAATACTCTGATAATGTCAATCATATTATATCATCGTCGTTGAAATAGTGAAATACCCAAATGAAAGGCCGTCGAAGTCTCTACCAAAGCCGATGAAGGAAGATGATCCTAAGGAAGATGCCCCTCGTCGTCGAAGTCACTGCCTCGCTGGTCTACGTGAGGAAGAAGAACATATATCTTCGTTCTGAACGCTCGCCTCCCCATCGAAATCGCCAGCGTGAGGAAGAACTTATTTTCTTGGCTCTACGCCGTCTGAATGGAGCGGAATAGTATATGCAAAATAAAAAGTAAAGGTTTAAGTGTTTAACCTAAAGGCTAAAGCATTCTCAACCGTCCGATAACAAATAAGTGGTGTAATTTGTCTACTTTGTTGAACCGTCCGGTTCCCTAAAAACCGGCCCGGTTTTCAGTTAACCGGTTCAACCGCCCGATTAACCGATTCTGGGCCGATTTTATGCAGGAGCGATTTTAGGGATCAGACCGTACCGTCTGGGAACCGGTCGGCGGTCCGACCAGTCGAACCGGCCGGTCCGGTCCGGTTTTTAAAACATTGAAAAAAAGACTACCCGCACACCATTATTAGTAGAAACATCTTTTTTAAAAATTATCAGTTACAAACAGAACTGTTAACAGCAAACTAAGGCTCCGTTTGGGGGAAAAAAATTCCTGCGAAATTCGTGGAGAAGAAAGGTTCGGGACAATCAATGTGAAGCCCAAAATGATGAGGGTTTTCTCGCAAAAATGTATTTCACAAATATAAATGGTGTGGGCCCCACATTTTTGCAGGCTCCTTATTGGTCCCGGACAAAGACAATCATCCGGGTTCCGGACGTAATTATTGCTCCCGTTTGGGGGGACTTGTTTTCACCAGTCAAGTGGTCCGGTCGTAACCGCTTGACCGGCGAAAATAAGTCCCCCCAAACGGAGCCTAAGGCATTGTTTGGCCCCCCGTTCCAAACTAGGTCGGCGGCATGTCGAGAAGGAGAGAGAAAACGGCCGAGCTGAAAGGTGGGTTGGAGTGCGAGAGGCCATCGGCAAAACCGCTGTTTTTCTCCTTTACATGCCGGCCGGTGTGGATTGGAGCTCACGAAATCTTCCCAAACGCTTTTCCTCCGACTCGACCCTGCCGGAACGACGCCCCTCCTCATTCTCAAACAAGGCCTAATATTATTAACCGTAAACTAATATTATTGACAACAAATTAATCTAAAAGAAAAAATAATTTGTCATATTTTATTACCGTGATATTGATATTATCACTTTAATATATAAGATACTAAAATAAACATTACTTTAACAATGAAACATATTATATTTTCCATTTCTGCGATGATATTTTATATCATTTTCTTTGTTGCACTTTTACAACAATTGAAACATCAAAATAGAATACATTTTATATCATTTTTATTAACCATGATATAGTCACTTCATCAAAAAAAAACCTGCAAATCTTCAAAGATAAATAGAAATATTGATAAAATTATGTACCTTTTAATGTAGATGTGTAGCCAATGTCATAAAAAATTAATTGGTTCGTAGAATTTTTAATATAGATATGTAGGCAATGTATTTTTCCACTAAATATATCATCACACATTCATTAGTCTACACATTCATTAGTCTTGATGGTGTTCCTCTTAAGTATTTATGAGTCAGATCAAGGGTTACAAGTGATCGCGCGAGGAGAAGCGCACGCAAGCACAGCACGTCAGAGCAGGCACGCGCCTCGTAGGCGCACGCACGTGACGTGCGCGCGCCGACAGCCACTGCCGCTGTCAGGCACCCTGCCCGGGCCGCCCGGAGGGCACTTTCGTTATTTCGCTAAAATTGGTGATCCAGACGTCATTCGTCAGAACAAATTCTACTCTGACGCAATTACCAGCATGTCCCTCCAGGAAACTATAAATATGCACTCAGGTCATCATTTGAAGACAAGCAACTCCAGAGGTTAGAGAGAGCTCTGAGATTTTTCGGCGTGGTCGTGGGACTTAGATTTTTCCTCCGCTTGGAATTCGCATTGCTCCCTCTCTAGTGTGAAGGCATCTCAAGGCATCAAAGACGTGGCATCCTTCGCCACAGGAGCGTTCTCATCAAGGCTCCGGCTCAGCAGGAGTGCTTTCATCAAGCCTCCGATGACTTGATGATTTTCCCACTAGAGCGCCTCACCCAGGCTCCAAAGACTTAGTTTAATCTCTATTGTTTTCATATTTTGAACTTGTAACTGAGAGGTGATCTGTCACCCTCCGAAGAAATCTCTCGACTCTTGTAAACTTAAAACAGACTAGTGGATTTTGGTCCGGCACAGATCCAACCATGTGGTGTTTCACCCTTTCCGGGATTTCCACGTCAAAAAAGTCTTTTGTCATTTGTTGTTGTTTTTTTATTAACTGTTTGCGCGTCTGGTCCAATTTCGAGCTAAGGTTGTCCAATTCTCTGGACCGAGGAAAAATCGGGTGACCCGCAACAAGCCTGTATTTAAACGCCGAACCCAACATTGACAACTTTTTTCCTGGAGGTATTGATATTCCCTTAGATATGCATAGCAACATAGGTGTTGAAAATTGTACAACAAAACTTGACTCATTATAATCATGTAAGGATTCTTCTTCTATTTATACTTATTTGTAATAAGTTTCATCAGTCTTTCTCCCCAGTTGATCTTCTTCCATAGCACTAGAACCCAAATTAAATGTAGTTGAACTCTAGGGATTGCATTATGTGCTAAAGTTTTTCAAATCAATATTTTTCCCACTATATCTGTCAGAAACTGATATTCCTCTGATATATCTATTTTTTTAAGCTCAATAACTTTGTCCTTTGAAAAGTTCATAATTCTTAGTACCTATTTTATCTCTTCTTCAGACAGTTTTGCAGTATCAAATCCCGACAAGAGATTAAATGTTTTTTGTATCATTTCTGTTGTTATATATACCTTTTGTGTAGCAATAGTTCTGATCAATGATCTATCCTCCTTGCACTGAACATTTGTAACAATATCAGTACGCTTTGTCTCAAATAATCTGCATCGTGCTGAGATAAGTTTATTGAGACTGGAATCGGTGAATAATTTGAGATTTCTTTGAAACTTTTCAGCTGCTGCACTGAAAGAATCCAGATCTACGCTAAACCCTGAATTTGTCTTTGGTGTCATTAAAAAACCTGCAAGAATTCTTGACAAAGAAGAGAAGTGGTGGAAGCAAAAAGAAAGAGCGGGGAAGACGAAGAGTTTTAAATAGTTTATTTAATTAAGTTTCATATTAATAGTGCGTAGTTCTTTAATCAACGCAACGTTGACTTTTATTCGACGCAACTTAAAAAGAGCATAATTACTAAGTGCTTATCGACGTTACGTCGACTAGAATTCAACATTAGCCAAAGTTTTTTTATATCATACATTTTATTGATGCAAACATTGATTCAACTCAACATTGTGTCAAGGAAATAAAAACTCCTCATTATCACCGATCTAGAATATTATTATAACGAAGAAAATGACTATTTGTTGACTTGTATTCGACGTGCCTTTGAGTATACTACTGTAATATTTATTATCTCATGTAATTTTTTTAATCATTGCATCAATTGATAAGCTTTTGATCCTTTCATTTGTCATGTTGTCCTAGCTTATTCATCCTGCACACACAATTCAAAAGTTAGTTAAAACTCAGGTTACCTTGGGCTCATGCTTCTTTTACCATCGAAAGGAGTAATAAAAGTATATGATGGTTTGTTATGGTACCCTTGAGGATGAAAGATTAATGACCAATCTATCTAGGAACTTCTAACATCATGACCTTTTCTCAAGCAATTTGTACATTTATATTCATAAGTATGATAATCAAAGACATTTGATGTATCTGACCAGTTGTAATAATATACTTGTGATTTTCTTTGACAGGATCTTGATGCACCTTTTTGAATACATTGAAATAGAGTCGATATATTTTTTATACTTGCGTTGAGTATATTTTGGCACATGTGCTAGGTTGCGTCGATATTTAGTCGAAGCATATTCCTAGTTGGCTCGATTTTTGAACTTCAAATATTGTTTGTTTATAGATTTTCTTTTTATAACTCTTTCATTATTTTTAGGTGAAATTACGTTGTTAAAAATAGTTAATTTTTCAGAATTATTATCTTCTATTCTGATTATGGATTGACTATCCTTATTTTTATCTAAAATTATTGAGTTATTATATGTACGAATACTGAAAATTTTATCAGAGTTAGCTGGTTTAGTTTTCAAATCTAAATGAGTAACTTTTTCTATAAAATTTTCAGTTATGAGTTTGTAATTTTGATTTCTTTCTGTTAAGATATTTTTCAAAGTTATTACCTTTGCCAAATTTACTAATATTAATCTATTTTCTACGGTTAATCTAGTTTTTTGTTTTTCTATTTTCCTAGTCCAACTCTAAGCTTATGGTTCTTATAATAATGATTACTATTTTTTTTAATTTACCTAGTTCTTTTCTTAAATGTTTAATTTTCTTTACAACATCTAACTGATCCTTACAAAATTCTTTAAACACAACTTAAATTTCTCTGATGAAAAATCAATGTTATCAAAATAATTTACTTGATTTTTTTCAATATCTGAGTTAATTTCTAATGTCATTAAGTATGTCTCTTCTACATCAGCTTCTTCTTCATAACTTGATGAAGAGCTTGACTCAAAACTGGTATCACTTCAGGTTTCAGCTATAAATCTTTTTCCCTTTTTCTTATCCTTTCTCTTCAAATATTTCTTCTAATCTTTTTTGTTTTGTTTATCCTTTTGTTGGTCTGGACATTCACTTATTATATTTCCAGACTTTCTGCATGAAAAACAAATTATCTCCTTATTAAAAGTTTTGTCAAACTTTGGCTTATTCACATTCCTATCTCTTCTTCTGTAGCTTTTTATTTTGATCTATTTTTTGAATCACCTTGCAAGAAGATTGAACATCTCTTGTACTGACACAAATGGTTCATCATCAGTGACTTTAAAAGCAATAGATTTGTCTCTAGGTATAGTGACATTCTCATTTGCTTCTGTTTCAGCCATACTTTTTAGAAGTTATTCATATGTTTAAGCTTTCCTAACAAGGTACCTGTTGTAATCTCTCTATGATACCTTGCTTCTCTAATAGCCCAAATCCTTGAATCTCCTGTACTTGGGAAGCACGTGAGTAATTTTCATTTATCTCAGTACGAGATATATCCTTATTTAATCTTTTTTTCTCATTTATAATCATGTTGAATCTATCATACATTTCAGCTACAGATTCATAAGCTTTCTTTTAGAAATTTTCATACTGGGAAATTAAGAGTGACCTTTTATCTTTTATCTCACCAGAACTTCCATCAACAATCCTTAAAAGTGATTCCCACATTTCTTTAGTTGGTTGACATTATGCAACCTTCTTAAACACATTATTTGATATTGTTGAGACTAGTATGTTCATTACTTTAGCATCTCATACTTTTATTCTCTTTTCCTCATATGTCCACTCACATCTTTGTACTAGTTCTGCAATAACATTTCCTTCTACATCCTTTCTAGAAGGCATAGGTGGTCCTGTCAAAATTAAATCAAAAATACCTTCATTAATAAAATTCATATACAATCTGATTCTGATTTTCCAGAGTATAAACTTTTCAAGATTACAAACTATAGACCTTGTAGATACAAATCCTTTGAATGTATTAGAAGACATTTTTGAAAAATTAATAAAAATGTACTAATGTAACTGTTATGATCTTTTTAATCAAGGTGTTAACATTTTCTTGATTAACCTCATCTAGGTTAATCTTTTATTGATCAACCCCCCTGATACCAATTAAAGTGAGAGAATAGTTGACTAATTTCTCAGATATTTCTCTAGAGGTGGGGTGAATAAGATTAAAATTAATTTCAAAATTAATTATATAATTCTCTGAATTTGCATATACACAAACTATCAACCAGAATTAAGAATAAAATAATATCACAGCAGAATAATTAAGTAGTTATAGAATAATACACAAACACAGAAGATACAAGACATATAGTGGTTCTCCAAAATCTTGGTATATTAACTCTTCTACTCCCTTGGTAGGAATTCACTATCACTATGTCTGAGTCTTTTGATAAGGAGACTCTTAGAACTAATCACTAGATCATTTGATAAGGATATCTTGAACCAATACAGTCTGATTCTTTTCGCAATGAGACTCTCAAAACCTCTAACTGAATCCTTTGAAGAGGGATTCTCAAAACTCTTTTCACAAACTGAGAATGTTAATTAAACTATAAATAGAAGATTTAAAGATTTAGTAATCTTCTTGATGAGACCTCTCAATAGAATATTGAGGACTATTATCTGGAACCATGATGAATCCTTGAATAAGAAGATCTCACGAATTATATGCCTTTAATCCATATATCCTTTAATATTCACTGAATCTGATGCAATAATTGATAAGCTTTTGAGAAGAATAAGAACTTATTCTCTTTGTAGAATCAGGAACAAGATGAAGATTGACTGATTCAAGGAAGAACTTCAATAATCTTCCTATTCTTCTCTATCAAAATCAATCTTCCAAAATCACGATCTGATAAGTGTGTAATGATCGTTAGAATAATAATTCTTGAATGATCTAAGTATCTAAGGTCGAGTTCGTATCGAAGTAGCATCAAGTTCTGGCTTCATTCAGACTTTCTGTCAAATTAACTTTGTAATTGACGTTATGTCGACACCATATCGAAGTATGCATCGATTTAATCCTTTAAGTAATGTCGAATTATCATATTCTATTACTCTGACTTATACTCATAGTTGCGTCGAGATAATGTCAAAGTTGCGTCGACTTCTAGTCGATGCATGTTGGCATTTCCTGGCTTTCCTCTTAAATTCATTGTGACTTTCTTATGTCCTTTACACTAATGACATCCTAGAATTTCTAAGACCATATTACCCTCTCTATACATCATGGGTAATAAATCTAGGATGTAAAATCACTTAAGGTAATTTATTAAGGTAAATCATAAGGGGTTTTCCCAATAGTTCAGACTTTAGGTTTCAACTTATTTGTTGTCTCCAGAGCAAATTATTTTTCATATATTTTATGATTTGACATCATTATTATGTAACTCATTAGTACTTTCATGCCTCCTCAATGCTCTGATGATAGCTGGTCATGTTAGTACTATTCCCCTTTAGGAGTTTATCAAGGTCTTCCAACTTTGGTCTATGAATACTTCTCTTATTTAGAACATTTTGGCAAATTGTCCTTTCTGATTAAGATGGAGTTTTATTCCTCTTTTCAGCATCACCAATGAGTTGAGAGGATCTAGGAGCTGGAAAGCTTAGGCTTATCCCTCCATCCTCATAGATTCTACAATTTAACTGATCCTCAAACTCTATATAATGGTCACTTTTGATCATGGATACTTGAGTGTTGAATTCAAATTAAACATGTTTAGTGAATCTTAAGAAGATCCAAATGGTGTCAGACTTTACTTTCAAAAAGAACACCATACTGAATTTAGAGTAGGTACTCACTAGACTTAGGTTAAAAGATTTTCTTCTTGAACTCTCTATAAGGATTGGTATTTATAGGTTTATGAGTACTAAGTAAAGTGAACTAGGTAAATTATTCTGACCATTTAGTTTTGTTGGGTCTAACATTCCTTCACTTAATCCGTTGTGCTTTGCTACTTTCTTAAGAGAAAAAAATAACACCATTTCCATCAATGGTTTAGGTTTTTGGAATAGTTGGGTATGCGCTTGGTCCTACAAGTGGTATTAGAGGATGTCTCTAGTTCAAGACTAGGGGCGCAGATAAATCATGAATTAATTCTCTCTATCTGTGTGTTCGGCGAGTCAAGCGACCGCTGACATGTGGCAACCTTACCTCTAAGCCATGTGGGACCCAACTTTGAGATGACAAGGCATACTAGATGTTGGGGGGATTGTTGGGTCCAGTGTTCATTCACTTAACCCTTTGGCTCTTTGCTACTTCCTTAAGGTAAAAAGTAGCTCCCTTTCCATCAGTCTGGGCTTTTGGAATAGTTTAGTATACGCTTGATCCTACAAGTTTAATGATGATTTAGTTTATTTTTCTAATTAACATGCTCTACATGGATTCAGTTTCTTATACTTACCTTTTGGTAAGCCCCTGGACAAATTATTCTTAGCTAGCTTTTATATGGCCTTGTGATTAAGATGATCACCAAATCTCCTATGCCAAAGCTCATTTCTATCTATATCAGCATTGAACGAACTAATTTTTTCCCATTTGAGTTGAATTCAACCACATATACATTTCCTTTTCTCAAAGACAGATAAAATAATTGGACCTATTTTAGTGTTGACTATTTGACATTGGTTTTGAGTAAATACAAATTTGTATTCACCATCATACAACTGACTAATACTAATAAGATTATATTAACATCCTTCAACATAAGATACTTTGGAGAAAAAGATGTCTTCAATTTTAATCACACCATAGCTTTTGGTTTGACCACAATTAGAGTCGCCAAAAATTACCTTAGGGAAATCATTGGACTTATAGTGTTCCAGCAGTTCTTTGCATCCAGTCATATGCCTAGAGCAGTCACTATCCAAGTTCCACAACTAGTTTGTGGTAGGACATTCCCTCACCCGTACAAACAACTAAACATTAGTTGGGACCCAGGTTACATTGGGATCATTGCTTCTTTTACTATTATATGAGGTAATGAAAGTACATGCATGCCTTTTATGATACCCCTTTGGATGAAATAGTGTTGGTCTATCAAACCAACAACTTCCAGCATTATGACCATATCTTAGGCAATTATTATATTTGTATTTATGGTGATGATAATCCGGAAATATGGTTGTATTAAACCTATTAAAGTTCTTCACAGGGAAATTACTTCGAATAGAACTCAACATAACTTTCTAGTTGTGTCGATATAATGTCGACGCATATGAGGGGTTGCATCGATATGATGTCGATGCAGATCCATGCATGTGTTGAGTAGAACTCAACGCATAGGCAAAGTTATGTCGATAAGAAGTCGACGGATGTTCCTAGCGTAAATTTTTTTTATATTTTGGGGCTTCATTTTCTATAGGTTTCTTCCCCAAAATTCTCTTATTTTTAGGTGAGCTGACCATGTTAAATTCACTGATCTTCTCAGGTTCACTATCATCTACAATTGTTATATGTTGTGCTTCTTCTTATTTAACAAAGTTTATTGGGTTTTTCCATGCAAGTGTGCTTGATACTTGAGCTAGCTAGCTCAACACCCAAACCTAAGTGATTGAACCTCATAGTGTGATTCTAAGTTATGTTCTTGAGTTGTTGACTCCTTCACATTTAAGAAATCATCAAAAGCTCTTGCCTTTGATAACTCATCTTTTAAAATTTTATTTTCTTCAATTAGTTCATTTATTTGGTTTTTTTAATTTTCCTAATTCAACCCTAAGTTCATAATTTGCCACATAGTAATTTCATTTCTTGACTTTTCTAATTCTTTTCTAGTGATTTGATTTATTTCTCTACTTTTAATTGGTCTTTATAAAAGTCTTTAAAACAATCTTAAAAATCACTAGAAGAGAAATCAATTTCGTCAAAGTAGGATACCTGGTATATTTCATCATCTTAATAAGCTTTTGAAGACATTAAACAGGTTTCTTTAACAATAGCTTTATCTTCACTCTTAGATGAAGAGCTTGACTCTGAGTCAAAGTTACTCCAGGTTTCTAAAATGAAACTTCTTTCCTTCTTCGTTTCATTCTTTTTGAAGGATAACTTCTTATGTTCTTTCTTATTTAACTTTTTCATTATGTCTTCTGGACAGTCAGGAGCAATGTGACCTGGCTTCCTATAGGACAAGCAAATGATCTCCTTATTAGGAGTCTTGTCAAACTTTGGCTTGTTATTGCTACTTTTCCTTCTTCTGAAGCCTTCTATCTTGATTCATCTTCTGAATCTTCTAGATAAGAGATTAAACCTATCTTCTTCAAAGGTTGAAGGCTTTCCATCAGCTACCTTCAGTGCAGTGGACTTTTCTCCAGGGGTAGAGATTTTATCCTTTACCTTAGACTCAGCCCAACTCTTTAGGAGAAGTTCATAGGACTTGAGTTTGCCTAACATGACATCTATTGTGATCTCTATGTGGCATCTGAACTCTCAAATGGCCCAGATCCTTGAATCTTATGTGCTTGAGAAGCATATGAAAAGCCTATCATTTATCTCTATGAGTGAAATTTCCTTATCTAGTCCATTAAGTTCACTCATAATTATGTTGAATCTCTCATACATTTCAACAACAATCTCCTCAGCCTTCTTATGAAAGTTCTCTTACTAGGATATGAGAAGGGACCTTTTATCTTTTCTTTCATCAGAACTTCCATCTACAATCTTGGATAATGACTCCCAGATCTCTTTGGCTGATTGACAATCATCCACTTTTTGGAATATCACATCAAACATTACTATGACTAGAATGTTCATTGCCTTTGCATCCCAGTCCTTTATTTACTTTTCCTCGTCAATCCATTCATATCTTGAAACAGGTTCTCTTGGTGTGCTCCTACTAGCATCTCTCTTGAAGGGCATAGGTAGTCTTGTAAGAATAGAACCATAGATATCTTCATCAATAAACTTTATATATAATTTAATTATAACATTTTAGAGTGTTGAAACTGAAAATCGGTCTCTATATGTAATATATATTTATTATATATATATATTTATCATATATATATTTATTATAATATATATTATATATATGTATTTTATTATATATGATGAGAGGGGGGAGGAGAAATAAAGGGGGGAGAATAAAAAAGAAAGAAAAGGGAAAAAAAAGAGCGGGATTTTTCTCCCCCCCCCCCCCGGACCTAGGGCTGGGCCAGGAAAAAAACAACTGCAGCCTATTACGGCACCTACCGAGCCCGAGGGGCGTTGGGGACACACGTATCGGCGTCGCCTACCCGCAACGGCGGAAGAACAACTTTAATTCCCTCTTTCAATATTGGGAACTTATGTTTTATTCGTATGCGAACGTTTATTTGCACCCACATGTCTAAGCCCAAGTGGGGGGCCGGTTTATGTTTGGCACCGGGTTTATTAACCGGTTGGACTTTGGTTTTGGTATGCAAGAAATTAGAATCTCTTTTCCTCCCTCTCCCTAACCGGCTCTCTCTACCTCTCCCTCTCGCCCGCTAGGGTTGGCGCGACCCCACCAATCACCTTCTCCCCCCTCCGGCGCCCCTCTCTCGCCACAGCCGCCCCTCCCTCTCCTTCTTTTCCCTCTCTCTCTCTCTCTCTCGCTTCTCCCTCCGGGAGGTTCATCCGCTCCGCCATCATTGAACCCAACGAGCGGCCACCCGCTCCGCCGGATCTGCGGGCAAACCCCTCTTGTGAAGGTCCTATCACTCGATCTCGGTCGGGAGATCGTATCAACTTGGTATCAGAGCCAAACACTGGCATTCTTCACTCCAGCTCCTACCGCGCCGCCCTTTTCCGCCCTCACCGTCCCTCCGCAGCGCCGCCGCCGCCGAGCCTTGCCGCGGGGCTCCTTCCGCCCCCCGCACCTGCTCCCAGACTATCGCCGCCTCCTACTGCTTGTTCGCCCATCTCGATGGGCGAGGGTTCTCCTTCCCTCAATCAGATCATGGAACTATTTCAGCAAATGCTAGCCGACAAGATGGATGCCATCACAGCCCGTCTTGACACTCTCCAGGGTACACCGCCTCCTCCCCCGCCTCTGCATCTTCCAACCAACTCTTCCACCGCCAGTCGGACTGATCCTCCCGCTTTCCACAACGACCCACCGCCTTTTCATCATTCCGTGCGCATGGATTTTCCGATTTTTGAAGGCCGGGAAGACCCCTTACCGTGGCTACAGCGTTGTGAGTTCTATTTCACTAATCAACATGTTGCCGAAGAGGACAAAGTGGGTTTGGCATCTTTCCATCTCCTCAGGGCTGCCCAATTGTGGGTTACTCAGCTTCTTCGGGAACGCCCGGATGCCACTTGGGAGGAGTTTCGGGCGTCGTGCATGCTGCGTTTCGGGTCGGCTATGCCGGGCAACCCTCTCGGGGATCTCATCGCCCTCAAGTACACGGGCTCGATGGACACCTACTTAGAACAGTTCCAGTTACTCTTATCGCGCGCGACCTCTGTTCTATCGTCGCAGCAGGTTACCCTCTTTACTGTCGGCCTTCCCGACCGCCTCCGCTGGGACGTGGAGTTCTAGAAACCGGCCGATCTTCTGCAGGCCATGAGCTTGGCTCATGCATTTGACTATCGCTCTTCCATCGACCATCCCCCGCCACCTCGTCGGGAGTTTGCGAGCCCACGTCCATCCAGCGTTCTTCCCTCGCCACCGCCAGGCCACGCTGAACAGACCCGGGCCCCTTACCGCCGCAGACTTACAAGACCGGAGATGTACGTGCGCCGCACCAAGGGCCTCTGTTTCAACTGCGACGAGAAGTTTACGCCGTCACATCAGTGTAAACGCCTCTTCTGGTTAGAGGTTGACGACCCTCCGGACGATGAGGAAGCCGACAGTGAGGATTTGGGCACTCCCCAGCTGTCCCTGCACGCTTTGGACGGGCCACGGGAGGGCTCTACCATCCAGCTATACATTACTATTGGGGGCCACCCCCTCCTTGCTCTTTTGGATACGGGAAGCACGCACAGCTTCCTCGGCCGGGATAAGGCGAGCCAGCTTCGCCTTCCCTACGTCGTTCGCGACAACGTCAAGGTGGTCGTGGCCAATAGTCAACATATGGTTTTTCTAGGCGTATGCCGCCGGGTGGAGTTCATGGTGGAGGATTACCCGTTCAACACGGACCTATTTGTCATCGACTTGCGGGGATTCGATGTGGTCTTGGGGGTCCGCTGGCTGCGGACTTTGGGCCCCATTACGTGGGATTTCGATCGGCTGACGATCTCTTGGCAGGCGGGCACCCGTTCGGTTCGTTGGTAAGGTACGAACCCAACGTCTTCTCCGGCATCCTACTTGGTGTCACCAGTTCTGCTGCCACAGCCCGAGGTTGGTCACTCCGAATTGGCCGCGGTTCTACAGGCTTTTCCGGACATCTTTACGGACCAGCTAGCTTTTCCCCCGCGCCGACAACTGGACCACCGCATTTGTCTCCTTCCGGGTGCGGCCTCGGTCGTGGTTCGTCCTTATCGGTACCCGTACCTACAAAAAGATGAAATTGAGCATCAATGTGACCTCCTCCTTTAGCATGGACTCATCCGGCAAAGCGTCTCCCCGTTTTCATCACTGGTGTTGTTGGTCCACAAAAAGACAACTCTTGGCGCATGTGCGTGGATTACCGGGCGCTCAACGCCATCACCGTCAAGGATAAGTTCCTGATACCGGTGGTCGAGGAACTCTTGGACGAGCTCCATGGCACTTGCTTTTTCACCAAGCTGGATCTCTCATCCGGCTACCATCAAGTGCGGATGGCCGAAGGTGATGTGGAAAAGACGGCGTTCCGCACTCATCACGGGCACTTCGAGTTTTTGGTCATGCCTTTCGGCCTCACCAACGCCCCCTCCAACTTCCAGGCGCTCATGAATGAGGTATTTCATTCACTCCTCCGCAAATTCGTACTTGTGTTATTTGACGATATCCTCGTGTATAGCCGCTCTTGGGAGGAGCATCTTGTTCACCTGCAGACGGTTCTTAGCTTGCTGCACTCTCACCATTTGATTCTCAAGTCGTCCAAGTGCTCTTTTGGGCAATGCTCCGTGGCATATTTGGGCCACATCGTGGACAACGTCGGCGTTTTGGCCGACCCGGCCAAACTACAAGGGGTGGCTGAGTGGCCGCTACCCACCTCCACCACCGAGCTCCGGGGCTTCTTGGGCCTTACGGGATATTATCGCCGTTTCATCCACAATTACGGCACTATCGCCGCCCCCTTGATGGCTCTTCTTCGCAAGGATGCGTTTGTTTGGTCGGACGCCGCAACTCAAGCTTTCCGTTCACTCCAAGCTGCCCTACAGTCCGCACCGGTGCTCAGCCTTTCGGACTTCACGACCCCCTTTTTGATCGAGTGTGATGCCTCGGGTATAGGCTATGGGGCTGTTTTACATCAAGGCGGGCATCCGGTTGCTTATTTCAGCCGCCGAACCGCTTCCCACCATCGCAAGCTCCCGACATACGAACAGGAGCTCATTGGCCTCGCCAAGGCCGTGCAGCATTGGCGGCCATACCTGTGGGGCCGGCCATTCATCATTCGGACGGATCACTATAGCCTCAAGTATTTGTTGGAACAACGCCTCACGACCGTGCCGCAACAACGGTGGGTTAGCAAACTCCTTGGCTTCGACTTCCAGGTAGAACACAAGGCCGGTACGCTCAACCGGGCCGCCGATGCGCTCTCCCGCCGGGACACACCGTCGGATGGTACCCTTCTCGCCATCTCTTTTCCAACCGCTCAGCTCTTACCCGCGCTCCGCGCCGAAATTGCAACTTCAGTGGAGATATCCGAGCTTTTGCGCCGGGCCGGCCAAGGCTTGGCGGGCCCGCATTGGACGGCCTCTAACGGGTTGCTCTACTATCGCACCCGGTTGTATGTGGACGCCGCCTCGCCACTTCGCTCGGCTATCCTCGCAGATGTGCATGCACGGAGCCATAAAGGCGTGCAACGCACACTTAAGCGCCTCCGCTCCGAATTCTTTTGGAAGGGAATGCGACGCCATGTCCATGAATTCATTGCTAACTGCGTCGTCTGCCAACAAAACAAGGCGGATCACCTTCTTCCGGCCGGCTTGCTTCAGCCTCTGCCCATGCCCACTCAGATATGGGCGGACCTCTCCATGGATTTCGTCGAGGGGCTGCCCTCTGTTCGCGGGAAGTCTATATTAATGGTCGTGGTGGACCGTTTTTCCAAAGGGGCGCACTTCATCGCTCTGACTCGACCGCTCGTGGCGGAGACGGTCGCTCAGGTTTTTTTCAGGAAATATTCCGGCTCCACGGGATGCCGGAGACGCTTGTCTCGGATAGAGATCGGGTGTTCACCAGTGCTTTCTGGAAGGAGCTGTTCACCCTTAGCGGCACTAAGCTTGCATTCTCCTCAGCTTACCATCCCCAGTCCGACAGGCAAACGGAGGTCGTCAACCGGACCATGGGTATGTACTTGCGCTACATCACAGGTGACTGGCCCCGCGATTGGCTGCGTTGGCTTCCATGGACGGAATATTGCTACAATACGGCGTACCATTCAGCCTTGCAGACCACTCCCTTCCGCCTCATTTATGGTCGCGACCCTCCCCGTCTGCTATCCTACACGGGGGGTTCGACAAACTTGGCCGCTGTGGACGCCAAGCTCCAAGACCGTGATGAATTTCTACTCATTGCCTGACACCGGCTACTACAGGATCAGCAAAGGATGGAAACGGCTTACAACAATGGTCATCGCGAGCTCACACTTGTCGTGGGTGATTGGGTGTGGCTGCGCCGTCGCCCTTTCTACCAAGTGTCTGTCGTCCGGCCATCCTCAAACAAGCTTAGGCCGAAGTTTTTCGACCCCTTCCAGATTACCGCCCGTATTGGCGAAGTGGCGTACCGGCTTGCGCTTCCTCCTGAAGCCCGCATACACGACGTTTTTCAGGTTTCGCAACTGAAGTTATTTGTGGGACAACCGCCGGCAACACCTCTTGTCGACATTCCGCCCCATCTTGTGGACAAGCTGTCTTTGGACAAGGAGGGTGATGTTACGGCACCTACCGAGCCCGAGGGGCGTTGGGGACACACGTATCGGCGTCGCCTACCCGCAACGGCGGAAGAACAACTTTAATTCCCTCTTTCAATTTTGGGAACTTATGTTTTATTCGTATGCGAATGTTTATTTGCACCCCCATGTCTAAGCCCAAGTGGGGGGCCGGTTTATGTTTGGCACCGGGTTTATTAACCGGTTGGACTTTGGTTTTGGTATGCAAGAAATTAGAATCTCTTTTCCTCTCTCTCTAACCGGCTCTCTCTACCTCTCCCTCTCGCCCGCTAGGGTTGGCGCAATCCCGCCGTTCGCCTTCTCCCCCCTCCGGTGCCCCTCTCTCGGCACAGCCGCCCCTCCCTCTCCTTATTTTCCCTCTCTCTCTCTCACTGCTCCCTCCGGGAGGTTCATCCGCTCTGCCATCATTGAACCCAACGATCGGCCACTCGCTCCGCCGGATCTGTGGGCAAACCCCTCTTGTGAAGGTCCTATCACTCGATCTCGGTCGGGAGATCGTATCACAGCCCCACCCCACTTCCTCCCGATCTCACCCCCCTCTCTCTCACCGCACCAAAATGTTGAAACCAAAAATCGGTCTCTTGTGGAGTTCACCCTTGGGAAAGGGGTGACCGCGCACCTACTGCCCTCAAGTGAATGATCTAGGTACAAGACTAGGAACACAAGGGACAGACCCAAGGTCTCAGCATGGAGGTCTCACCACACACCCGAAAGATCACTGAGTGCTTCCCCTCCTTAGCCAAATGTCGGGCTAAGATACCTCAGAAAACGCTAGAAGACTAGGAGACAAGTAAGCATGCCCTCTGAGGTACCCCTTGGGTCCTATTTATAGATTTCTGAAAACGGCCTACAAATAGCAAACCTTCGATGTTCTGAACAGCTATGTGCAGCCCACGCGGGTCTGCAAACAGCGAGACTCCGTTATTTTAACTTGTTACGGGCAGGCCAGCGGGGGCAAAAATGGTAAAAACACATCACAGAGTACAGGGTGAGTAGCCCTCAATAATCTCTACTCGGCAGGGGCGACGAGTACTCAATGGAGCTGGCACCCGCCATCTCCTCCTAGTCCTTGGCGAGCACGGTCCCGACTGGCCCTGCTCGCCTGCCGCAAGTTCATTGAACTGCTAGAGCTCGTCAAAATACCCAGAGTTCGATGAGAGGGACAAAGCTCGTCAAAAGAGGCTCGACGAGTTCAAGCCCTCCTTCCGGAAGCATCCTACCCCGCCTGGGCGAGCTTGGGTTGTTGCCAAGCTCTCTAGGGCGAGTGTGAGCCGGCGGATGCCGAGATGTCCCTTAACGCCAAGGGCATGAAGCGTTGATAGAACTCACCTCACTCGATGCCTAGGCTTAAGGCGTTGAGTGAGCTCACCTCACTCGACGCCTAGGCTGAAGGCGTTGAGTGAGCTCGCCCCACTCGACACCGGGGCTGAAGGCGTTGAGTGAGCTCGCCCCACTAGACGTTGGGGCTGAAGGCGTTGAGTAGACTAGACGCCAGGGACCTGGCTCGCCTGGGTCTTAGCTTGGACTTGGCCAGTCTGGCTCCTGCCGACCCCACTTGCCGGATACGGGGTTGTACATAGAGTATGAACTTCTCTAAGTTGCATACTAGAGATCTTGTAGATGCAAAACCTTTAAAGTTATTGTATGCCATTTTGAAAATAAATTTCAAATTTAATATGTGTAACTTTACAAGTGTTCAAAACCTTCTAGAGTACGAACAATATCTTGTAGAACCAAAGATATCTTCATCAATAAACTTTATATATAATTTAATTATGACATTCTAGAGTACGAACTTCTCTAAGTTGCATACTAGAGATCTTGTAGATGCAAAACCTTTAAAGTTATTGTATGACATTTTGAAAATAAATTTCAAATTTAATATGTGTAACTTTACAAGTGTTCATATATTTTTGATCAAGGTGTTAACATTTATTTAATCAACCTCCCTCTAATACCAATTGAAAGTGTGAGTAATTATATAAATCCTCTGAGAATTCTCTAGAGAGGGGGGGGGGGGGGGCGAATAGAGATTTAAAAGTTTGATTTAAAATAAGTTACTAATTTTAATCTTAACTCAAATTTTGCATTCACAAGAAGTTAACCAAAAAAGTATTATAGTAAGTATAAGCACAACACAACAAAACAATCACAAAACAAAATAAATACAAAAAAAACGCAAGCTATAACGGTTCTCCAAAATCTGGGTGCATCCACTCTTCTACTACTTTGATAGGAATACACAATCCCAGTGCCTGTGTCTTTTGATAAGGAGACTCTCAGAGCCAACAACTAGATCTTTTGATAAGAAGATCTTAAACCAATACTAGATCTTTTGACAAGGATATCTTAAATCACTGGCACGCCGAGTCTTTTGATAAGGAGACTCTTAAAACCACTGAATGAATCTTTTAAAGAGAAATTCTTAAAACTATTTACTCAACAATACAAGAAGAGTGAGAAGGAAAGAAAGAGTTGAAGAAGTGTCTTCCAAAATGAGTCCTCTCTCAGCAATCTGAGGACTATATAACACTAAGTGTTTTTGGATCCTCTATTGATGATGAATCCTTGCTTGAAGAAGTTGTAAGGATTATAAGCTTTTGATTCAAGTTCTTCTCTGATTATTCTTTTAGAATATGTAATTGTATCAACAAAAAAGGAAGAGGAAGGAGAGGAGAGGTTGTCAACTATGTGTGTATTCTATAATTATATGTTTATGTTTCTTGGTTCTTCTTATACCGTATGAGTATATCATCCCTGAATAAATTTGAATTTTCCTCTTCATAGAAATTTCTTTCAGAAGGAATGATATTTTCTTCTTCTAAATCCGCTTCAATAGATCTCGATAAATTCTTCAAATTCCTTCCATATAAACTCATCTAAATTTAGTTGAAAAATCCTTCATCATATTCTTTTTTCAACTGCTCTAAAGATTTGAAATAATTCCTTAGATTCTTCCTAGAAATAAGCCTGGACATATTCTCTGTTATTTCTAAATTAAGCTTTACTCGATGCTACGTCGAGTTCATGCAGAAGTTATGTCGATATTTTCCTTCAAAATGAAATCCTATCGACTCAACTTTATAGTAGACATTGCGTCAATATCCTATTGACGGAAGCGTCATCTTCTGCCTTGAAGTAATGCTGGCTTAACAATTATAGTTGCGCTAAATTTTAGTCGAAGTGACTTTGACTTACTATCGGTGTTGCGTCGAATTCTAGTCGACGCATGTAGAATTCTCTTAAATTTTTCCACTATTTCAGTGTGCCTTTTGTTGAAACTCGGATACCATTTCAATAGAGTTCAGACTAAGAGGGTGCATATCGAATTACTTGACCCATCGTCGAGTGCTCTTGACTAAGGTATTCTGAGCCCAAATCCGACCCTCACAAGTGAAGAACAAGTTGCCTAAACTCATACCCCTGAGCTGTAACGAGGAGGTCCCGCCACACACCCGAAAGTGTCATCCACAATTTTCCCTCCTAAAGCCAAACTGATCTTGGCACCTCGGATGGCACAAAGCAAGATTTTGCAAAGGAAGAAGCTCTAGGAGGCAGGGTCTGCCTTCTCCGAAGTGTAATGGGGTCTATTTATAGGAAAACTCTCATTGGGGGTAAAAATGTCTCTTGATACCTGCAAATAGTGCCCTATGCCTTTTTGTTAGTGTTATCAGCAGCCCAATTTTGTCTGCAAACAGTGGAATCATGTAGTCTGAGAAGGCTATAAGCATACCCCATTGGTCTACAAATAGTTAAATGCACGTCTCGAGATTTCCTCTATCTGGTGAGTTCCCCAACTAGAATAGTCGGGAACTCACCAGGAAGGGACTCTCCATGGGCTGGAACTCACCTGGAGTAAATTCATCATGGCGGGGCTCGCTGCTATTCTCAGTTCATTGACCATGGGCTCGCCGGGTCTGGCCTCGCAAAGTCCTACTTGCCCTCTAGAACTAGGCATACCATGGTCTTTTATTTGTAGAGCTTTGAGCTCGCTTGACCTCCTTTGGGGGCGAGTCAGGCTGAGCTCACTAAATTGGGGTTGTGCACAATTTTTGCTCTTTGTAAGCTCGATAGAGGTCGGAAAGAAATGTTCAACCCCCCATTTGGTGGGCGATTGGCCACAACTTGGTGGATTTGTGTGCTCTACCTTTCCCCTTCTATAAATATGGGGGGTGAGGATCTTGCTTTCACATATAACATCTTTGATGTCCCGCTACTCTTCCGCAAGCGATGGACTTGCTTGATCACGATGAAAGTGAGGATAGATACAACTCTAGAGGGGGGGGGGGTGAATAGAGTATTCAAAAATTATGACACCCTACTCAACTCCCTTAGAGTTAATTTGCGGAATGAGTTTATAGATATTTGAAAACCCTAGAGCCTAACACAAAGTGAAGTGCACTAGAGAAAGCTAACTGTAATTACAGTTGAACTTGATCCTATCACAGCAACTAGCAATCCTAGTTATTTCTACTCACAGCCACAGTGCAATAAATTAATTAAGCAACACAGACGACACAAGAAGTTTATAGTGGTTCCCTCTAAATAGGTACGTCCACTCTTCGACCACCATGGTAGGAATCCACTACAGGTTTTTGTTCAGGTGCCCTGCCACCAACTGATCTGCTTCAGGTAGATCAAGTGGACCCTTTGAGCTTTTGATTAGGAGCTCAAAATCCAACACAGGTTTTTGATCAGGTGCCCTGCCACCAAGGTTCACTTTTGAAGGGAGTAATAACCCTTTATACAGGAGGTTGAGAGAGTTATAGTTTCTTCTTTATTGTTAAAACAGATTAGAGAAGCTAGTGGATTGCACAGAGCTAGAAAGCTCTAAAGAATCAAGGCTCCCCCTGGCTTAGAGAATATCCAGGAAGAAGTCTTGCTTCAGGGTGTAGGAACTCTTCTGAACTTGAGACAAAGAACTGTCTTGAAGTTCTGAAGGAGAAGCTTGAAGAAGACTCTTGATTGTAGAATGATTGTTCTTCTTCAATAGCTTTTCTTTCTTCTTCTTCTTCTTGAGGCTCTGAGTGAATGTTCCTTGCAGCAGGATGAACTCAGGATTGAAGAAGAGAGAGTTGAAGAAGGATGATCTTCTCAGTTGAATGTATCAATGACTGAGAGCAGTATCTCTTCTTGCTTTGAATCTGTATATGAATCTATGTGTTGAATCTGTGTGTTGTTCTTCTATTTTCTTCTTTCAAAAGAAGCTCTTTATATATGGGCCTTTGAAACGGCTCTAATCTTGGTTTGAACTTTGTCTTCTTCTGAGATCTTCGATCTAGGCTGCAAGTAGCACAAAACAAAACATATCCTGCGGGCAGACATGCTATAAAGGGATAAAGCTTTCAAAGAAGCTGCAAATCCAATCTGATAAAAGGAGTACTAAAGAAAGTCACATCAGACTAAACTCTTTACGGCCAGAGAAGACTTTCTGTGTCTAACGGCTATAAAGGACAACATGGTAGAATAAAGCAAAAAGATATTTCAACTAATAAGACAAAAAACTTTGTCAGATAAAGCTTGACTTATGCACAAAGGATGGGGCAAAGATTGCCTTGAGATGTATGCACAAAATCAATGAAATAATCTTTAATAAAATGTGCTAAATAAACAGGAAATAAATCATAGAATAGAAGGAGTACAAAATTACTAAAGACAGACAGAAGAACGTCGAACGACCCCCGAAGATCGTCGACCGAAGCACAGAGATCGTCGACCTATCAGAACAGATAGTCGAACGACACAGATAGTCGAACTATCAAAGAAGATAGTCGAACTACCACAGCAGATAGTCGACCTATCAGAACAGATAGTCGAGCTATCAGATAGTCGACCTATCAAGACAGATAGTCGAGCTATCAAGCAAAACAGATAGTCGACCTATCAAACAGATAGTCGAGCTATCATATAGTTGAACTATCCAAGCTGATAGTCGAACTATCAAACAGAATAGATAGTCGAACTATCAAACAGAATAGATAGTCGACCTATCAAGACAGATAGTCGAACTATCAAGCAAAACAGATAGTCGACCTATCAAACAGATAGTCGACCTATCAAACAGATAGTCAAGCTATCAAGCAAGACAGATAGTCGATCTATCAAACAGATAGTCGAGCTATCAGATAGTTTAACTATCCAAGCAGATAGTTGAACTATCAAATAGAGCAGATAGTCGACCTTTCAAGAAAGATAGTCGAACTATCAAGCAACACAGATAGTCGACCTATCAAACAGATAGTCGAGCTATCAGATAGTTGAACTATCCAAGTAGATAGTCGAACTATCAAACAAAACAGATAGTCGACCTATCAAGACAGATAGTCGAACTATCAAGCAACACAGATAGTCGACCTATCAAACAGATAGTCGAACTATCAAGCAAGACAGATAGTCGACCTATCAAACAGATAGTCAAGCTATCAGATAGTTGAACTATCCAAGCAGATAGTTGAACTATCAAGGAATCTGTCTGGTCAAAAGAAGTCGAGCGGGGTTCGACGATCGACGAGGCAGATACCACAGAACGTCGAGCTAATAAGAGTTGAACTAACTCAGATATAGACGATCTTCTGACTGACGATAGTCGACCAACTGATAGACGATCGTCGAACAGTTGATAGACGATAGTCGAGCGGCGTTCGACCATAGTCGAACCAAAAACAACTTAACCAAATTTTCATCTGGATAAGTGACAACTCTACAACTAGAGCAATCTAACTAAACAACTAACCTTTGACCATAGATAAATCTTGGGTCAAGAGACTAAATGAGAAGACTAAACTCAAATCCAAACTAGGGTACCAACAGACGATGACTCAGATGTTGATGCTCTTCTTGGCCTGATTGGGGGCCCTCGCAAAGCGAGAACGGGAGCCACAAGGCGAAGGATCCTATAGAAAAAAGAAATATTAGATAGTTATGGAACCTTCAGGCGAGGCAGGTTGTATCTCTATTGTGTCGCCATCATGGCGCGAGTCCTCGTTTGAGAGGCCTTCATCGGATGGCGACGCAGGTCAGCTTCCCATAGATTTTTGGCTCGCAACTTTTGAAGTAAATCATTTTACCTTTTCACTATCGTAGGTCGGGGACAAGCCACTCTAATCTCAATGCCCAATGTGATGTTGTAGGTTGCCAGTGATCTCGCCATTGTGACGGCTCTGCCGAGATCTCAGGGGAAGACGACAAAAGATCGAAAAAGATTATACTTTCTAAATGTAAGAAATCGTCTCGCCACGCTATTCCCGATAAGATTATCCCTTCCTCTGAATCTGATAAGATTACTACTAAAACTCTTTCTCGCCCTATGGTGTCTTCCTTTCGTGATTCTCGAAGCAAGGTCATTCATGATGATGCAGTCTTGCAGAACGCGCCTGACCTTTCCGAAGCCCGGATTTCTCTGCCTCTTGTTATTGCTCTGAAACCTGCTGCTCCCCTCAAATGCATTGAAGTTGGCGAGTCGAGCTACCCACACACTAGCGGGAAGTCCTTGGCGAAGATGATGCCTCATCCCGCAGAGGGAGGTTCCGCCTCTGCACAAGGTTAGCACTAAACTTCGCCTGAGTGCCTTTTTTATTGATTATATTGAGTTTCATTAACATCTTGGTTATGAGTTTAGGATCCCATGGCTCGCAAGAACTATCCTCGCTAGGGACTCCTCCAGTGTCAATGGCTCCTTAGATATCAGATCCTCTTCGTGAGTTGATGGTCGAACCACGAGTAGAGAGTGCTGACTTCAGCACTCACGGTCCTCGCATCTTATGACCGCGTTCTCTCTGACACGCCTACTCTTTAGACCAAACAAGAACTCGGCAAACTTCAACATCGCATCTGAAGGAAGTGGTGTTTTGAAAGTTATCTTTTTACTTATGTTCATGTTTTAGAATATTGTAACATTTTGTTCCTTGATTATATTACTTGTATCATGTAAGGTTTTAGAAGATGCGCTTGATCTTGAACAATAGAACCATGGTTTTTATTGAGTCATGTAATCTTAAGTTATCCTCACAATCGTGGTAATCAAAGAGAAACGTTGATTGTCGAGTTAAGATTGTCATATCGATTAAAGTACATTTGAGTTCTATAAATATTGATAAATGATTATTGTTTAATCATATGAGTTTGTATGCGTGTGATTTCATACATATTGAGAGTGACTTATTTTATGTTGTAGCATTATGTGGAATGTGTTAAGTGTCAATAATGCTTCAACGTGTCTATTAAGTTGGAGATACAAGATGTGTAGATTTAGCGTGTCAGTGTGGGCAACATGATTATAGTTGAAAACTATCCTCTGATAATGATATATACTATGATTCATTATTCATACTTATGCGTAGGAAATGTGCACATCGAAATATCATTTTGTCCCCAAATTATTTTGGTAATGATATAGTCGGGCCCCTTGGCCGAGCGAGGTTGTATAGCATGCATTATAACTATCGTAGTTATAAATACAACTCACTTGTGAGACCAATAAAGACAAATATAGTGTGAAATGACATAGTCCCAGTTTGCACAATATTTATGATATCATGTGACAAAGAAATAGACGCAGGTCATTCATTGTGTTACCTAGTTATCATGTAGTTGGGGCGACTATAATGCAGTGACAAAGACTCTTATAGTCCATAATATAGGATGTTATATTATAGCCTTGACTGCATAGTTCCTCTTTAAGGTCGCACCAAATGAACGGGAACAGCATCCGTTCGGCTTATTTGGGGTATTTGATTTTATGGAACATTTAATCTAAGTACTATAGTAAGTGCGAACGTCTAATGTCGTGGCTCGACATGCTTAGATAGAATTCTTGTGCGACTATCAAAAAGAAATAAAATTATGACGGAGCGAGTCGTCGTAATTATTTTGATAGGAGTGCACAGTAATTGGAGCTATGGGATTATATATATGTAAGTATTTATATATATATAAGTATATATATATGTGTGTTATATATATATATATATATATATATGTATATAATATATATATAGATTTATATATAAGTTTATATAAATATATATAGATAAGAAGAACCGGGTAGAGGGTACAGGACCTTCACGGTTTTGTCAAAAACCTAGCCGCAAAAAGGAGCAGGGAGGTTTGCGAACTCTATTTTTGGTCGCCATCATCGCGCGGCTCCTAGCTCTCCCGCCGGGCAAGTTTGCCGCTGGCATCGCAACCAATCTCCGTCGCCGGGCAAGCTTGCCGCCGCCATAGCCTTGGCGTCCGCTGCTCCTTCTCCGGGCAAGCTTGTCGCCGCCATCTCCCTGCCGCTCGTCGACCCTAGATGTTCCTTCTCAGTCGGCCGCAGCTCCGGATCTGGCTTAAGTCTGCTCCTTCTCCTCAGCGGTTTTAGATCCCTCTCCATTTTTCTCTTCTCTACCCAGCAACTAGTGTGGTTCGGCCACTTGGAGTCATCGGTGCAAGAGGAGAGAAGTTCTGAGCTAGTGTTTCTATTCCCCGTCAACGGTATAGAGATTTGTCGTTGTTTGGGTTCAAGGTGAACCAAGAGGCGAGGCGATCGTCCTTGTTGTTGCGGTGGGATTGCTATCATTTTCTCCAGCGCGTCTTCCTTTTCTGCCTAGAGATTTTTCTCAAGAGGTATATCTTCTAACGCATGTGATGGATTAGATGTGATGAGTTAGGGTTTATTTTGTTAAGCCTATTTTGCATTGTTTTGGGATATTCGATCCTTGTGTATTGTATGGTGTTTGGGAATATTTTTTTAAAATTCTCCCCACCACTACACGTGAAATCCTACAGTGGTATCAGAGCCAGGTTTGATATCTCATTTCAATGTATCTCCTTAGTTGCTAGTTTTGGTGCCTAATGGTTTGGATTTACTATGTCCTACCCCTTTTGATTCATATTGAATAATCCACCGTAGTATGGATTATGAGGAGATTTTTTTTTTGGATTTAAAATGATCTGGATGAATCATGAAGGGTTGAGTACACGGGCTTATCTAATGTTAGGATTCCGACTAGCGGGTTTTATTCTTTCTTTGGCATTCTTTTTATTTTGCAAAATCTGGAATGTAATTGTTTGTGATGGATGTATTTTAGAATGCCGTGAGTTAGCATATTTTTTTTTTGAAATTCTTCCATTCCCTGGTGGAATGCGAAGTGAAAAATTTAAGATGTTTTCCTCCTCATTTTATCCACCTAAGCTAGTGATCCTGGAAGAGCATGAGTGCGATTCTAATCACTAGATATTGTGGAACATGTGTGAGCTTGGTATTAGGCCGCAGGAGATTAAATCTGTGTGAGGTACAATTTACTCTTCTTGTGGGAATACTGCGTCCACACTAGTTGGCCAATAAAATGAGTTTTCTTAAACAAGATTTACGAGATCTAGGCTTGAATATCTTGGGAAAAGGTTTTCATATTATTGTGTTTTATTATTCAGAACATGAAATAATATGTTGTTCAAGAGTCATAAGGGTTAAGCTTTGCTTAAAGGTTATGATTGGTGCTTGTACCTACCTAAACAAACGAATGGATGAGTCAACTTGTTCGGAAAGGATCTTGTGTGATGGTGTGTTTATTTCTCTTAACATAGTAATAGCAGTTTTTTTATATATATATGAACTTCAAGTAAAATTTTGTTTTCTCTTTTCTTTAGAATCATGTCCACCCTTCAAAATTTTCTGCGTTCCATGATTGATAAGAGTCCTCTTGCAAACGACAGTTCAAACTATTTTAATTGGATCCTCAAGTTGAACATCGTGTTGCGTTTGGAAAATCTCCAACAAATTCTGGATGGCAAATGCCCAGAAGTAAAGGAGAAAGACAAACCAACCGATGTTGAAAAGGAGGAACAAAAGAAGTGGAATGAACAACATCGTGTTGTGCAAACTTTGATCTTGGCAAGCATTGGCGATCAGTTGCAAAGGAAATTTCTCGATACTCCCGCAAAGGAAATTATAGCGCAATTAGAGAAGATGTTCACCGATAGTGCTCGGAAAGAGCGCTACAAGACCACCATAGCACTCACAAGGTGCAAGATGATGGAGGGTGAATCTGTCTCAGTGCACTTCCTAAAGGTGCAGGGCTATCTAGAGAAATTATAGAAACTAAATTCTCAACTCCCCGATGACATAGCTGAGGATATCATACTGGGGTCACTTCCTTATTCCTATAAGGATTTCATTATGCACTACCATATGCGTGAAAGGAAGATGACCATGAATGAACTCCACAATGCCATCAAAACTGCTGAGGTTGACATGGGCAAGACAAAGGCTAATTCTGTCTTGGCCGTTGCGTCGAGTAGCAAGAAGCCCTTTAAGAATAAAGGCAAAGGTGCAATCAAAAATTCAAGTAGAGGTTTCCCTTCAAAAGGCAATAAGGGAGGAGCTCATGTGAGCAACTCCAAGGGAAGCAAGGTGAAGAACACTCATACAGATCTCACCGAGTGTTTCCATTGCCATGAAAAGGGACACTACAAGATGAACTGCCCCAAGTACAAACGGGACTTGGATGAAGACAAGATTGAATGCAAGCACCCTAAAGGTATATATGTTATTGAACTGAATTTAAACTTAACCACAACTATCCTTGATTGGGTAATTGATACCGGATCATGTGCTCACTTAGTTTCTAATATGCAGTCACTAAGGGATAGAAGAACACTCTCGAAAGGAGAGGTTGTGCTGAAGGTCAGGAATGGTGCAAGAATCTCCGCGGTTACAGTTGGCACCCTAGACCTTCGTTTATCTAGTGGTTTAGTTTTAATTTTGAAAAACGTTTATCATGTCCCTTCTATTTTGAGAAACATTATTTTTGTATCATGTTTAGATGCAGAAGGTTTTCGTTTTGTGATTGTTAGTTTGCAAATGACAATTGAGAAGGATGGTTTATTTTATGCAAATGCTATTGTTTCTAATGGTTTGTATTTGCTTAGTATAGTTGAGGATAAATATGTAATGAATATTAATAACAAAAGACTCAAGATATCTCATATGAATGAGACACTCTTATGGCACCATCGTCTTGGTCACATAAACGAGAAACGCATAAGCAAATTACATCAATCAAATCTTTTAAACTCATTTGATTTAGATGCAATTGGGACATGCGAATCATGTTTAGCGGGAAAAATGACCAAGACACCTTTTAGCAAGAAAGGTGCAAGAACGAATAACTTGTTGGAATTGATACATTCAGATGTATGCGGTCCAATGAGTACGAGTGAAAGAGAAGGTTATAGGTACTTCATTACCTTCACGGATGATCATAGCCGATATGGCTATATTTATCTCATGAGGCATAAAAGTGAATCCCTTGAAAAATTCAAGGAATACAAAAATGAAGTAGAAAACCAACTTGACAAGAGAATTAAGATCTTGAGAACCGATCGTGGAGGTGAGTACATGAGCATCATGTTCACTACTTACCTGAAGGAGTGTGGTATTGTACCACAACTTACTCCACCTGGCACCCCGCAGTGGAATGGTGCCTCCGAAAGGAGAAATCGAACCCTGCTTGATATGGTTCATTCCATGATATGTCAGACCGATCTACCTTTATATTTTTGGGGCCACACACTTCTTTCTGCAACTCTCACTTTAAATATTGTTCCAACAAAATCTGTTGATAAAACTCCATATGATGCATGGTTTGGAAAACCGCCTAGTTTATCATTCCTTAAGATTTGGGGTTGTGAGGCATATGTAAAACGTATGCAATCGACAAAGTTAGAACCCAAAGCGGACAAGTATTTTTTCATAGGATACCCTAGAGAAACTAAAGGGTATAGTTTTTGGCACAAGTCAACAAATACTATATTTGTAAAGAAAGGTACTACATTCTTGGAGAAAGAGTTTCTTACAAGGATGAAGGGATCTGATTGTATGATAATACTTGGGGAAACTCAAGAGGACCTACAAGGATATGATCATGATATGAATTTTGATATTCAAGATGACCACGAGCTATCACACATAGTTCCTTTGCTCAGTGGGAGTGTGACCAATCCACCTCCACAAATTCATGTTGAGGAGCTTCGCAATGCGCCACCAGGCAATTGTTTGGCTCGTGTTGAACATGAATTAATTCCACATGAGGTTGTAGAAGAAATTCGAGAGCCTCAAGGTGAACGGGATGAGCAAAGAGAACTCAGAAGGTCTACCAGGGTAAAAAGAAAGCCTGAACTTTACATGGGTTTTCATGATGTATTGGTAATAGGCACTGAAGATCCCCTGACCTATGAAGAAGCATTGGGAAGGAAAGATTCAGAGGCCTGGATAGAGACCATGAGATTCGAAATACAATCCATGTATGACAATCAAGTATGGGACTTGGTTGACCTTCCTGATGGAAAGAAAGCCATTCCCAACAAATGGATTTTCAAGAGGAAGATGGACATGAATGGGAACTTGACAACCTACAAAGCAAGGCTTGTAGCAAAAGGTTTTAGCCAAGTCCAAGGGATTGACTACGATAAAACCTTTTCGCCGGTTGTAATGTTCAAAACAATTCGGATCATGTTGGCTATCGCCGCCTTCCATGATTATGAAATATGGCAGTTGGACATCAAAACAGCTTTCCTAAATGGAAAACTAGTTGAGGAGGTATACATGTTACAACCTCAAGGTTTTGAAAATCCGGAAAATATCAAGAAAGTATGTAGACTTCAAAGGGCCATTTATAGGTTGAAACAAGCATCAAGGAGTTGGAACAAACGCTTTGACGATGAGGTTAAAACTCTCGGTTTTATTCAAAGCAAGGAAGAACCTTGTGTATACAAGAAGGTTAGTGGGAGTCACGTCATATTTTTGATTTTGTACGTAGATGATATATTATTAATGGGCAATCATATACTTATAATGGAACAAACAAGAGACTCATTGAAAACTATCTTTTCAATGAAGGACATGGGACAAGCTCAATATATCTTGGGGATCAAGATATATAGGGATAGGTCTTGAAGGCTCATTGGCCTGAGTCAAAGTATTTACATTGACAAAGTCTTAGAAAGGTTTCATATGGAAAACTCTAAGAAGGGAAATGTGCCAATGAAGATATCTTTACAGTTGGGCAAGTCGCATTGTGCCTCCACACACACGGGCATTGAATACATGAAGAATGTCCCCTATGCCTTAGCCATAGGCTCCATCATGTATGCCATGACTTGTACAAGACCAGATGTTGCATATGTCCTGAACATAACGAGCCGACATCAAGCTTCACCCGATCCTAATCATTGGACCGCTGTCAAAAATATTCTTAGGTACCTGAAAAGGCCCAAGAATAAGTTTCTTGTTTTTGGTGGGGATAAGGAACTAGTTGTAGAAGGCTACACGGATGCTAGTTTCATGACAGATCCGGACGACAGGAAATCTCAATCTGGGTTCGTTTTCCTTCTGAATGGTGGAGTCATAAGTTGGTGTAGTTGGAAACAATCAATTATCGCTGACTCGACCACCGCAATAGAAGTCATGGAAGCTACGGAAGCTAGCAAAGAGGGAGTATGGATAAAGAAATTCCTCGAAGAACTTGGATTTGTTCCATCAAGTGAAACCCCCTTGAAATTGTTTTGCGACAATAGTGCCTCCATTTCACAAATTAAGGAGCCAAGGTCGCATCACAAGACAAAATACATGGATAGAAAGTATTTTGTAACGTGGGACTTCATCGAGGAAGGGAAGATTGCACTTTTATGGATAGACACTAGCAGCAATACAGCTGATCCTTTCACCAAACCTTTATCTCAAGCTAAGGGCGAAATTCATTTCGAATCCATGGGATTACGTGACCATGGAGAGTGGCTTGATAAATGATTTTAAGGTTGCTCCTTTCTTTTGTAGTTTCTATAATTTAAGAAACTTTGAAAACAAGTGGGAGACTGAAGGAAGTGGTGTTTTGAAAGTTATCTTTTTACTTATGTTCATGTTTTAGAATATTGTAACATTTTGTTCATTGATTATATGACTTGTATCATATAAGGTTTGAGAAGATGCGCTTGGTCTTGAACCATAGAATCATGGTTTTTATTGAGTCATGTAATCTTAAGTTATCCTCACAATCATGGTAATCAAAGAGGAACGTTGATTGCCGAGTTAAGATTGTCATATCGATTAAAGTATATTTGAGTTCTATAAATGTTGATAAATGATTATCGTTTAATCATATTAGTTTGTATGCGTGTGATTTCATACATATTGAGAGTGACCTATTTTATATTGTAGCATTATGTGGAATGTGTTAAGTGTCAATAATGCTTCAACGTGTCTATTAAGTTGGAGATACAAGATGTGTAGATTTAACGTGTCAGTGTGGGCAACATGATTATAGTTGAAAACTATCCTCTGATAATGATATATACTATGATTCGTTGTTCATACTTACGTGTAAGAAATGTGCACATCGAAATATCATTTTGTCCCCAAATTATTTTGGTAATGATATAGTCAGGCCCCTTGGCCGAGCGAGGTTGTATAGCATGCATTATAACTAATGTAGTTATAAATACAACTCACTTGTGAGACCAAGAAAGACAAATATAGTGCGAAATGACACAGTCCCAGTTTGCACAATATTTATGATATCATGTGACAAAGAAATAGACGCAGGTCATTCATTGTGTTACCTAGTTACCATGTAGTTGGGGCGACTATAATGCAGTGAAGAAGCCTTTTATAGTCCATAATATAGGATGTTATATTATAGCCTTGACTACATAGTTCCTCTTTAAGGTCGCACCAAATGAACGAGAACAGCATCCGTTCGGCTTATTTGGGGTATTTGATTTTATGGAACATTTAATCTAAGTATTATAGTAAGTGCGAATGTCTAATGTCGTGGCTCGACATGCTTAGATAGAATTCATGTGCGACTATCAAAAAGAAATAAAATTATGACGGAGCGAGTCGTCGTAATTATTTTGGTAGGAGTGCACAGTAATTGGAGTTATGGGATTATATATATATGTAAGTATTTATATATATAAGTATATATATATGTGTTATATATATATATATATATGTAAATATATATAAATATATGTATATAATATATATATATAGATTTATATATAAGTTTATATAAATATATATAGATAAGAAGAACCGGGTAGAGGGTACAGGAACTTCACGGTTTTGTCAAAAACCTAGCCGCAAAAAGGAGCAGGGAGGTTTGTGATATCCATTTTCGGCCGTCATCATCGCGCGGCTCCCAGCTCTCCCGCCGGGCAAATTTGCCGCCGGCATCGCAACCAATCTCCGTCGCCGGGCAAGTTTGCCGCCGCCATAGCCTTGGCGTCCGCTGCTCCTTCTCCGGGCAAGCTTGTCGCCGCCATCTCCCTTCCTCTCGCCGACCCTAGATGTTCCTTCTCGGTCGGCCGCAGCTCCGGATCTGGCTTGAGTCTGCTCCTTCTCCTCAGCGGTTTTAGATCCCTCTCCATTTTTCTCTTCTCTACCCGGCGACTAGTGTGGTTCGGCCACTTGGAGTCATCGGTGCAAGAGGAGAGAAGTTCTGAGCTAGTGTTTCTATTCCCCGTCAACGGTATAGAGATTTGTCGTTGTTTGGGTTCAACGTGAACTAAGAGGCGAGACGATCGTCCTCGTTGTTGCGGTGGGATTGCTATTATTTTCTCCGGCGCGTCTTCCTCTTCCGTCTAGAGATTGTTCTCTAGAGGTATATCTTCTAACGCATGTGATGGATTAGATGTGATGAGTTAGAGTTTATTTTGTTAAGCCTATTTTGCATTGTTTTGGGATATTCGATCCTTGTGTATTGTATGATGTTTGGGAATATTTTTTTTAAAATTCTCCCCACCACTACACGTGAAATCCTACAACATCGACGTGGTGGAGAACTACAACATGCAGCTGGAAGGCGAAGGTAGGATCTTCATGTAGATGTTGGACGTAGAGGGGAGAATATACGAGTTGGAGACCCATCTATTCGCCACTAAAGACCATCTTCACAAGTTGGCACAGGTTTTCGGGACAGTAGGCGAGGCGAGCAAAATGGAAGAGGCCATTCGTAAGGGCGAGGAATACATTTTTCATGCTTCAGAGAAGTTTCGCGAGGCTATTAACATAACCTGGGCTACCCGCCAACCAACTTGTCTGCGACGTCGGGGAAGAGAGCCCTTGCGCCGCGAGTAGTATATTGGAGTTTTATTTTTCTCTGACTGTATGTTTTGCTTTCACCATATTTTGGGCATGTCACTTTTTGGAGCTTCCGATTTTTTTACTTGCACATATATTTGTTCGCTCTTTATTGGAGCGCCCGAAATTTTTGTACTCATGTTGATCGTTGAGTAATAATAAAAAAATAGTTCTCTTGATTCTTGTCTCTGCCCATCATGAATTGAATGTTTTTTGCATTTGAGTTATCGTACTATTATAGGGACGCACGAGTGCAACACCTATGAGCACAATGTAGTGAGGGCGCTATTCTCACGAGTTGAAGTGCGATGAGTGTCGACATGCCCATAATTCTAGGTGCTTGGCCTGAAGCTATAAATAGGGGGCATAGGGTCAAGGATACACTCTATGATGCCCAAGATATTCCACCCCCTTTACTCGAAAGACCTTTAACTCGACTCGCTCACTTAGGATGGTTTGCGAATCCAAAGGTGATGAAGGTTGCGCGAATTGCATTGCAATATTCATTGACTATTGCTTTCATGACTCGCAGACTACTGTTGTCGAGTTTAAAGCATTCAAGGTGTGGTATGTCCCTAAAGGCTTCTCTGTGAGGGGACCCGCGCCCTGTGAGAACATCAACACCTTCTTCACCGAAGATCTTGCCATCCCTCTGTCCACTTCCAATTGGGGATTCAACCTCACCGCTTTCCGAAAAACTCTAACCCTAAAGGTGACCAGCGACGACATCATCTCCTTCTCTAGCGTCTGCGCCAAGATCGTGGAGAATCTGAACAAGTACATCACTGGACAGACAAGTTTACCTTTGTGTAGAGCATGTTCGGGATATTGTCGTTCATGCCCACCCAGAGAAGCGAGAGCATATACAAACTGCCTTGCGTGGAGGGTGGCGTACTCACCCTGTACGATCTTTTGAAAGGAAAGGAGTTCGGCATCCTGTACTTGCAATGACATCTGGACCAACTCGCCTTTATTATGCTCAGAATAGGTATGGGCTCGCCACTCTTTCATTTATTTGAACCCTCCTAGGTATCAGTCGACAATAAATTTTTATTCGCAGGCGCGCGAGCCCTGTCAGAGAATATGTCGTCTGAGCATGTGAAGATCCCCGCCAACGGATCCGGGGGGGGGGGGGGGGGTGCAGTGCGTCGAATGCACTGCACCGTGCAGTGCAATCCAACGGCTGCGCTGTGATCTCGCTGCGCCGTGATGCGTGCTCGCTGCGCCGCGATGCGTGCACATCTTCGCACGCATCGCGATGCAGCGAGCACGCATCGCGACGCAGGGATGGAGCGTCGGATGCACTGCACTTTACGGTGCAGTGCATTCGACGCACTGCACCGCCCCCGCTTCCCCCGCCAACAAGGCTCTAGCTTCCCTCCTTACTGAGATACCCACGGTGTGCACCGGCGGGTCATCGTCAGCCTCCACCAAGGGAAAAGAAAAGATCCACCTAGAGGTTTCCCCTCCTCTGAGACGAAGAGCAAAAAGCCCAAGACCGGTGAGGTCAGCGCTACTAGCTACCACTAAGAAGTCGGAGGATCCCCTAAATGCCCACCTTAACTATAGGTCGGGGATGCGCGATGAGGATCTGGAAGACGACCTCCTCCTCCTCCTATGCCATGAGGGAATGTATCGGGTGTGCCCGAGCTCGCTCCTGCCTTCCTGGATGGAGGATGAAGATCCTGATGATGACACCTTAAATGTTCTGTTCGGCCTCTTTAGTTGGGAGGGCGCGACAGTGTTGGCGAGTACATCTATTCTCGAGTTGGCCCGCTGCGGTAGCTGATCCGCCCTACACACTACTGAGCTCTTACATCAGACTTCGAGGCAAGCTTTCGGTCTAACCTGCAATATGGGGGCGACTTCAAACACTCTTAGCGTCGCCATAGAACAACTGACAAAAACCAACAACAAACTTAAGTCCTCACGAGAAGCCTCCCCGTCATTCCAGAATGAGGTACTTAATTTTGCATTCACTGTCATTATCCGCTTATTTGAAAGTCCAACGCTATCTCAGACTCGACTTCTTTGTAGGAGGCGGAGCTCCCGTGGGCGGAGATTTTCTCCAAGTTGGAGGCAGAATTGGGGGACGCTCGCACAAACAACGACTCCTTCGACAATCGACTTCGCGAGGCTAAGTCCAAATTATTGGAGTGCCAACATCAAATAACAAAGAGGTCTTCCAATGCTGATCTTCCTCCAGATCTCGTCGCAAAGGAGATGAAGGAGACTCGTCGAGCACTGGTCGTGACCACTGCCATGCTTGTGCCGAAACGCCTCTGACTGCAAGATGAATTGAATGAGAAGGGGTCGACACTCACTCCAGAGATGCTGATTCCGGATATTTTCCCAGCCAAGCGCACTCCCTAACTTATGTAATAAAACATTTTTCTGGGTGTACTTGCCAATGCAATGACCTTTATTGTTTGTAAATGTATTTTTCCTGAATGTTCTTTATTCGAATGCCGATTCCACCCAGGCGTGTACTCGCTTCAGTGCTGCTATTGTCAGGTTTTTGATACATGGGACTACTTTGTGCTAGGCCCTTAGGAATCTGTTCTCGCCTCATGCTGACTTAGGTTTCATTAGGCCTTCAAATTACTCGGCCGAGCGTTTTATCCGCACGTCGACCATCAATTGTGAATTATTCCTAACTTGTGTCGCTAACTTACCACAGATGGCGCCAACTTTAATTTAGACTCACCTTGCACTCGCCTTGCCACTATTTTGCGAGGCGAGTTCAAAAAGTCCCTTTATCATTCTTATGTACGCATGTCATTTACTCACTCGAGGGGGAAAGTAGCCGGTATGCAGGAGAGGAACTTGTGGAGGGACCCGGACAACGGCAACAACACAACTCGAGGTCTTCAACTCACTCAAGGGGGAAAGTAGCCGGTATGCAGGAGAGGAGCTCGTGTAGGGATCTGGACTATGACAACAATACAACTCGATGTATTCAACTCGTTCGAGGGGGAAAATAACCAGTATACATGAGAAGAGCTCGTGCAGGGACCCGGACTACAAAAATAACACAACTCAAGGTCTTCAACTCACTCGAGGGGGCAATTAGCTGGTATGCATGAGAGGAGCTCGAGAAGGGACCCAGACTACGACAACAACACAACTCGAGTCTTCTATCTACCTTATTATTAGTCCGTTCTTAGGAACATTCATTCGAGATTACACTAGCATTTACCACATCGAAAGAGTTATATTTATCAAGCAAGAAAAATAAAATTTAAATACAGTATGAGCCAATGGAGGCTACGGGTAGAGCGTTTTAAATCATAGTCACTCCATATATTGCTGAGGATATCCCCCTCATAATATTGAAGCTGGTACCCCCCCGACCTTTAGTGTTTTTGCTACCAAATAAAGGGTCTTCCTAATTTGGCTGATGCTTTTTCCACGGTCGCCGCTCTGCTGACGGCATTTATCTTCTTAAGAACCAAGTCATCTTTGACGAACAACTTGATCTTTATATGTCTGTCGAAGTACCTCGCCATCCTATGTTTGGCTTCTTCTTGGCGAATGGACGCAAGGTCTCAGAGCTCCTCCATAAGATCTAGTGAGAGCCTTTGCTCCTCCATATTCTCCATCCTCTATTCTTCTTCTCCTTCTTCTAGGGCTACCACCCCCAGGCTCTTAAAGTCAAACTCCACCGGGATTACTGCTTCTGAATCGTAGGACAACTTTAATGGCATTTTATACGTGGTAGTGTTCGGGATAGTACTAAGGGCCCAGAGGACATATGGTTGTTGCTCAATCCAATTCCCCTTCAAGTTCTCCACTTTCTACCTCATCAAGTTGATGATGACTTTGTTTACGACCTCAACCCTGCCATCCTCTATTCTTCTTCCCTTTTAGTCTATTGGTATGATAAAGTCATGGCTAAACACACCCCAGCCTTGCCTTCATACCATAGAAATACCAACCGTCCCCACGCTTATCCTCCCACTAGAATTGAGGCACCTACTTATGATTGTTGAAATTTGTGAAGTGAAAGTAGTGATCGGGTAGTCCGGGCGGACTGGGCGGCCTAAGCAGACAATCCGTGCGGACTGGAGTTCGGCGGACTAGTGTTGGCTGTCTTTCCGGTTGGTTGCGCGGACTACGCGGACTGGTTGAGTCCTGCAGTGGCTGGTTGAGTTGTGCGGGATGTTGTTCGCGGTCTGTGCGGACTGTGGCTTGTATCCGCGCGATTAGCTTTTGGTCTGGAGTTGCGGTGAGCCGCAATCTGGTTGCAATCTGGCCTTAGAGCTGGCGGACTGTATTGCTGTTCGCCGAGCTCGCACGAGCTTGTGTCTGGACTTGCCTTTTGTGAAGTCCAGGGTTTCCGCTTTGTCCGCTGTGACCGGACTGTTGGCTTGTTGGTCGCGGACTTTGCGAGCTGAGTTGGTGTCCGCATAGTCTGCTGTGACCGGGCGGTTATGCCCGTGGTCATGGTTTTGAGCGTGCGGACAGTTGTTGTGTCCTCTCTCCTTGCGGACTGGCTTGGTGCTCAGCTAGTGGCGCTCTTGCGGATTGGCGATCTGTTCACGAGTCCGGCTTGTCGGTGCGGACTCGGCGGACTGGCGAGCTAGCTGCGATCAAGGGGCGGTTAGCCTATCTCTTAGGGCGATGACAACACTTCTCACCTCGCCTATAAATAGGACCCCCCCCCCCGGCTCGTCATTTGAGAACAGAGTGAACAGTAAGTTGGACTTGGGTTTATGCTGCAGACTCATTTTTGTTATCCGTGCGGGTTGTTTGTTTAATCGGTTGCTGTGTGCAGGTGACGAGGCTAGCTCTGTGAAACCAGGAGTTTGGTTTTGACCTCGGTCAGGCTCAGTAAGTTAGCGGACTGCTTTCAGCGATTTTCAATTTCTGCATCAACCTTCCCAGTTCAATAACCTGTCTGCACGAACTCGCGGTCTCGGCGGGTAGGCGGTCTGTTCCTCAGTTCAGCAGCAGTAGGCAGCTCTGCGAATAACGACGTGTCCGCGCGACCTTGCGGTCTCGGTGAACTCCGTGTTCAGTTCAGCTTTGGTTCAGTTCGGGCGGACTCTGCGGGCAGGCGGCTTCGGCGGTCTCAGAGTTTTTGTCCGCCAGAATCGTTGTAATTTCTGGTTTTTTCTGTACTAGCAAAATCATGTCTCGCCACGTATACCTCGCCTTGTAAAGAAGATTAATAAGATTTTGATCTGCTTGTTTCTGTCAATGCACTTGGTTGCCTGAGTATTCTTCCTGTTTTCCGCGTGAACAAGTTGTGATCTGGGTAGTTCCAAAGATATTGATTTGGCGTTTGGGCTATCTTGCTAAGCATCTTATGAAAATTCAACATGGTATCAGAGGGAGGTTCAGTTGCTTGAGCAGTGATCAACAAGTTCTGTTGTTGCCCTGTGCTTCTGAAGGTTAGCCAGGATAGTGCAATGGATGGAGGTTTTGCAAGAGGTCTTGGAATTGAGCTTTTAACGCCGACTAACTTTAAGAAGTGGAAGTCGTGCATGAAGAGCTATCTTTTGGGCAAGGAGTTTGGGAGGTCGTCGGTGGTGATGACCAGGTTGAAATTACAGCTGCTTTTGGAACTGCCGAGCAGGTGAGAGTGTGGAGGAAGACAAATGCCAAGGCTGAGTTTGCTCTCAAGCGGGCGGTGTCACCTGAGCTCTTTGATCACATCTTAGGATGTGATTCTGCTTCTTAGATTTGGACTTCCCTTTATGGGTTGTTCAACAGAAATAATATAGCTAGACTACAGTTCTTGGAAAATGAGTTGGCTAAGGAAACTCAAGGAGATCTTTCTGTCTCTAGATACTTCTTGAAGATGAAGAGCTTATGTGCTGAGCTTTCAGCACTTGATCCTGATGAGCCGATCTCCGAGGCTAAGCTTAAGAGGCACATAATCCGCGGTCTGCGGAAGGAGTATGTGGCCTTCGTCACTTCTGTTCAAGGCTGGGCGACTCAGCCTTCTCTTCTGGAGCTGGAGAACCTGCTTGCGTCGCAGGAGAGCTTGGCTAGACAGATAGTCGGGGTAACTGTCTCTGAAGGAGGAAGTGAAGCTCTGTTCACTGAGAAGAAGAAGAAGAAGAGATGGGAAGGGAAGAAGAAGAAGAATGCGGCTGGAGATGAACCTTCAACTTCTAACCAGCAAGAGGGGAGCTCTGCTCCAAAGAAGGATTGGAAGAAGAACTTGAAGTGCTACAGGTGTCATCAGCCGGGTCACTTCAAGCGTGACTGCAAAGTCAAGATACAGCCTGGGCATGCTGCAGGCAAGGAGGAAGCTTCCTCTAGCCATGAGGAAGCTGGTTGGGGTGGAGCTTTCATGACGGGCACTTGTGTCCGTGCTTTGTCCACCGTTGACTTCGAGGATGACTGGATCGTGGACTCCGGGTGTGGTCATCATCTCACCGGAGATAAGTCGAAGTTTTCCTCGCTGCAGTCTTACTCAGGTAACGAAGCCATCATCACTGCTGACAATACTGTTCATACTGTAGAGAAGGAAAGTGTAGTGTCCGTAGGTAGTGATCAGGGTCCACTCACATTAAGGAGTGTCTATCACATACCGGGCATGAAGAAAAATCTCTTCTCAGTTAACAACGCAGTAGATGCAGGTTACCAGGTTCTGTTTGATAGAACAGAGGTGAAGTTTCTCCGCAACGTATCAACGGTTAAGGCTGATGTTGCTCACGTTGGAAGGAGAGTGAAGGACTTGTTTGTTTTATCAACAAGCTCCTATGTTGATTGCATGAGGGACAACGATAGCGCTGATATGTGGCATGAGAGGCTGAGGCACGTAGGGATGGATAAGTTGAAAGCTATGGCAAATATGAGCCTTGTGAGAGGCTTGCCTAAGCTATCATCCTTCGGTGATGGTCACGTTTGTGCTGGATATCAGTATGGCAAGTCTCACCGTCTTCCATTTGATAAGTCACAAACGAGAAGCAAAGCACCACTGGATGTTATTCATGGTGATCTGATGGGACCTACCATTACTGCTAGCCTTGGCGGGAGCAGGTACATGCTAGTCTTGATTGATGACTACTCAAGATACACTTGGGTGTATTTCTTGAAGGAGAAGTCTTAAGGCTTCCGTTTGTTTGTGGAGTTCAAGGAGCTGGTGGAGGGCCGACTTAACCTGCGGATCAAAAAATTTAGAACTAATAACGGCTGAGAGTTTGTCTCCTTCGAGTTTTCTATTTTTTGCAGGAAGCACGGGATCCAGAGAGAGCTTACTTGTGCTCATACTCCACAACAAAATGGATTTGCAGAAAGGAAGATCCATCATCTGACGGAGACTTGCAAATGTTGGCTTCATGCCAAGAATATCCCAAGGTCCTTTTGGGCGGAGGGAATGTCTTGTGCAGCTTACATCATCAATCGGATGCCCCTCAGTCCGATCAACATGAAGTCTCCCTTCGAGATGTTGCTGAAGGAGAAGCCAAGTGTTGAACATCTTCGGGTGTTTGGTTCAACTTGTTATGTGCATGTCCCGAATGCTCAGAGGACCAAGCTTGATGCAAAGGCAAGGAAGCCTGTCTTTGTTGGCTATGATGAGCGGAAGAAGGGATGGAGGTGCATGGATCCTGCGACAAAGAAGTTTGTTGTGTCAAGTGACGTTGTCTTTGACGAACTGACATCGTATGGAGGAAACTCGGTTGAGCTACCAGAGGGCAAGGTTGATGAAGGGCAGGAGGTGGCTGCTGAAGTTCTTCAAGAGGAGTTAGCTATTTCACCAACGGCTCCTGTTACTTCTAGTTCAGGGGGAGAGGCTTCTGTTTCAGGAAGCAGGGGGAGCACTGCTCCATGTTTGCTTGAAGAAGGAGTTGATCCTGAAGAAGTAGTGGAGGTGGTGAACAATGAGAAGTAGCCTCTTAAGAGATCAAAGAGGACCATCAAGCCTCTAGCTCGGTATTGTGATGGGAATACAGTGAGTTTTGTCTCTTGTTTCTTTGCAGGCCCTCTAGATGAGCGAGAGCCTTCAAAGTTTGAAGAGGCCACTGGAGTGAAGGAGTGGGACAATGCCATAGATGAGGAGATGGCTGCCCTCAGGAAGAATGAGACTTGGGACTTGGTGCCAAAGGTGGATGGCGTTACTCCTGTTACTTGCAAGTGGGTCTATAAGATGAAGAAGAAGGCGGATGGAAGCATCGAGCGGTACAAGGCTCGCCTTGTTGCTCGAGGATTCTCTCAACAGTATGGCGAGGACTATGAAGAGATGTTTAGTCCGGTGGCAAAGATAACTTCAGTACGAGTGGTGATAGCTTTGGCGGCCTGCCAGGGCTGGAAGTTGTGGCAGCTGGATGTAAAGAACGCTTTTCTTTACGGGGAGATAGACAAAGACATCTTCATGGATCAGCCACTCAGTTATATTTCTGAAGAACATCCTGACTACATCTGCAAGCTCAGGAAGGCCCTTTATGGGTTGAAGCAGGCTCCAAGGGCATGGTATGGGACGATTGCAGAATATCTTCAATTCTGCGGCTATCTTGCCTCCAACTCAGACTCGAGCTTGTTCATCAAGAAGAAGGGAGAGCTTCAGGTCCTGGTTCTATTGTATGTTGATGACATGATCATCACAGGGAAGTCAAAAGAGGAGGTTGCTAGACTCAGGTCTGAGCTTGCTATTCACTTTGAGATGAAAAACTTGGGGGAGCTTCATCACTTTCTCGGTCTCGAAGTAGAGAGGAAGGAGAGCAGGATTCTTATTTACCAGAAAGGTTATGCGGATCGGATTGTGAGACGATTAGGCATGGAAAAGGGAAAGAGTTGCTCTACTCCGTTGGATTCTGGCTTGAAGCTTCGGCGAGATGAGGGAAGAATTCTTCCTGATCCCCTGGTGTTCCGAGATCTGGTGGGGAGCTTGATCTACTTGACGATTACAAGGCCAGACATTGCTTATGCTGTTGGCCGAGTAAGTCGGTTTATGGCGGAGCTAAGGAAGTCTCATCTGATGGCAGCGAAGAGTATTCTGAAGTATGTGATGACGACTTCTGATATGGGACTCCTTTGTAGGAGGGACTCGAGCTTCTCTTTGCTGGGCTACACGGATGCTGATTATGATGGTGATTCGGATGACCGAAGGTCAACTTCTGGTTATGTGTTTACTTGTGGATCAACGGGCATCTCGTGGTGTAGCAAGAAGCAGGATTCAGTGTCCGTCTCTACTACAGAAGCAGAGTACAAGGCTTCGGCCTTGGCAGCTTGGGAAGCCATTTGTCTAAGGAGACTAGTAGAGGACGTCCAGAAGAAGTGCAATGTCCCACTCTGCTCCGAGGTGACAATGAGAGTGCTCTCAAGCTGGTGAACAATCCTGTTTGTCAAGCGAGGACCAAACATATTGAGATCGAGCACCATTTCATTCGGGAGAAGGTGTTAGAGGGATCTCTAGTGGTCGGGCATGTTCGGAGTGAGGACAACCTTGCAGACATCTTCACCAAGCCGCTGTCGAAGGGGCCTTTCCAGCGACTTCGGGGTTTACTGGGCTTGATCTCTACTTCTCACTTCAAGGGGGAGTGTTGAAATTTGTGAAGTGAATGTAGTGATTGGGCAGTCCGGGCGGCCTGGGCGGCCTGGGCTGACTATCCGCGCGGACTGGAGTTCGGCGGACTAGTGTTGGCTGTCTTTCCAGTCAGTTGCGCGGACTGGTTGAGTCCGGCAGTGGCTGGCTGAGTTGTGCGGGATGTTGTTCGCGGTCTGTGCGGACTGTGGCTTGTATCCGCGCGATTAGCTTTTGGTCTGGAGTTGCGGTGAGCCGCAATCTGGTTACAATATGGCCTTGGAGATGGCAGACTGTATTGGTGTTCGCCGAGCTCGTGCGAGCTTGTGTCTGGACTTGTCTTTTATGAAGTTTAGGGTTTCCGCTTTGTCCGATGTGACCGGGCTGTTGGCCTATTGGTCACGGGCTTTGCGAGCTGAGTTGGTGTCCGCATAGTCCGCTGTGATCGGGCGGTTATGCCTGTGTTCGTGGTCTTGAGCGTGCGGACAGTTGCTGTGTCCTCTCTCCTTGCGGACTGGCTTGGTGATCAGCTAGTGGCGCTCTTGCGGGTTGGCGATCTGTTCACGAGTCCTGCTTGTCGGTGCGGACTCGGCGGACTGGGGAGCTAGCTGCGATCAAGGGGCGGTTAGACTATCTCTTAGGGTGGTGACCACACTCCTCACCTCGCCTATAAATAGGACCCCCGACTCGTCATTTGAGAATAGAGTGAACAGTAAGTTGGACTTGGGTTTAGGCTGCGGACTCATTTTTGTTATCTGCGCGGGTTGTTTGCTTAACTGGTTGCTGTGTGCAGGTGACGCGGCTAGCTCTGTGAAACCAGGAGTTTGGTTTTGACCTCGGTCAGGCTCAGTAAGTTAGCGGACTGCTTTCAGCGATTTTTCAGTTTCTGCATCAACCTTCCCAGTTCAATAACCTGTCCGCGCGACCTCGCGGTCTCGGCGGGTAGGCGGTCTGTTCCTCAGTTCAGCAGTAGCAGGCAGCTCTGCGAATAACGGCGTGTCCGCGCGATCTCGCAGTCTCGGCGGACTCCGTGTTCAGTTCGGCTTCAGTTCAGTTCGGGCGGTCTTTGGGGCAGGCGGCTTCGGCGGTCTCAGAGTTTTTGTCCGCCCGAATCGTTGTAATTTCTTGTTTTTTCTATACTGGCGAAATCATGTCTCGCCACGTATACCTTGCCTTGTAAAGAAGATTAATAAGATTTTGATCTACTTGTTTCTGTCAATGCACTTGGTTGCCTGAGTATTCTTCTTGTTTTCCGCATGAACAAGTTGTGATCTGGGTAGTTTTAAAGATATTGATTTGGCGTTGGGCTATCTTGCTGAGCATCTTGTGAAAATTCAACAATGATGGTTTAGGGTGGCCCCAAATTTTTAGAGAATGGCTTAAGGGATTAGAAAATTATTTTAATTGTCACTTATAGGACGACCACCAAAAGGTTAATATCGCCCGAGATCGATTAGTAAGTCAAGCCCGCGTATTTTGGCAAAACGAAGAGCATCGTGTTGGTAGTTATAAACATACTTGGCGGGCAATGCGTTGCCTACTCTCAGATCAATTTTATCCCGCCTATCTCCGCACTACTAACACCAAGCCTACGAGTGAGTATCGTTATGGAGCTAGACCCGTATCAACTCATAGTAGTTACCCTATGCCTCAGGTTAAATCTTTTCCCCACAATGATAGGACTACACCTAGTTTGCCTAATTCCACTCCTAAGGAAAATACACAGTGTAGACCCTATGTGTTGGAATCAAAAAATGTTACTACTAAGGTTATGCCTCCTTTAGCCTCGATGTCTAAGCCCCTTGAGATAGTGACTGATACCTCTGAGGATTCTGATGTGGATATAGTATCTCTGGATTCAGAAGTTGACCAGCTAGGTGAGAGAATTCCTTCACGTACGATAGTGCCCGACGAGTCTGATGATTCTGACAGTGAGGGAATCCCTAGTGATTTAGAAGACGATGTATGGGATGATGACATTCCGATCTGTGAGAGTATTCCGTTATCTATTACTTGCAATTCTAGTGTAGTGTCTGACCACCCTAGTATTGAGTGCCCTCTCTAGGATACGATACCTATCGTGATAGAGTCTACGATCGCACCCACTGAGATTATATCTGAGTTATCTGAGGAGCCTACGAGTGAGGATGTCCCTAGTGATATTGTGGATGATTTACCATCTGAGGGAAGGGTACTTTTGGACGATTATTTTGTTGTACACCCGGACGAGAGTTCTTTGATTATATCACCGTTGTGTGAAATTTATACTGATTTGGATGTTATCCCGGGTTTGATTTTGCCGACCCTTCCTCCTGTTTATTTGTCTATCTTAGATGACTTTTTAGGACGTGGAACCGGTAGACCTAGTCTGAGTTTTTGTGCGACGCCCACTTTATTAGTTTCTACATTGGCGTTGTCTCAGCGTATAAATATTACTAGGTTGAGCGCACTAGTATTTGGTCTTTTCACCGTACCTCATAGTTATGACTACGCGTCACTTTTGACAGCTCATTTTTCTACGTGTACGTCTACGGTTCTGTCCTCTACTACGACTGATTCTGATTCTTTGGCAATTGTGCCTCTGGATGTGGTGTCCCCTAGATGTATTTATATACTGCACCCGGTTGCACGCATTTACCCACTGCCTTTTGATGACCCTCATTTCCACACATTAGTGACTATATAAAGGCCCCTTGAGTTGTATCGCTCGCACATCCTGCCACATCCGGGAGCGTCCAACTCTATTTTTCATGATGAGCGGTTCTCCTTGGCATATCTTAATGCCAAGCATGAGTATTTAAAATATAAAATTAGAACTGCGAATTCGGAACCCATTAAAATCATCTCTTATTATAAGGCTCCCGTGCCACCTGACTTAACCCTCTTATCCTCCGCATTTGGGTCTAGTCATGTAGCACATGAATTCTCTCCTCATGTATCTTGGACATTAGTGTTTCATTTTAAGTTATATCGTACGCACTTCCACTCCTTTCCGAGACCGTCCGACGCTAGATTTAGTGATTTGGGTTTAGTCTGGTCAGTCCCCGAGCGGACGTCTTCTGGCTCCGTTAATAAATTAATACGTAGGAATGCCGACCCATCCATGATTACGAAGAACGTCAGATTTCATGCTTTTATTTCAGATTTTTATATAGCACAGGATGTTTCACTTTATTTCAAGTTTCCGGACTTTTTACTGTACGTCTCTGTTCCACCTGAGTAACTTTCTCCATCATTTCTTCCTACCACTAAATATTCTCTTGGGTTGGGGAGTGCTAGTGTTGTCGTATCTAATTTCCACATGGACTCCTTGGTTCTTGAATCGGATGATAAGATTCAAGTTAATTTTCTTTTGCCTGACACCATTTCGAGTTTTGTAGTTTCTACACCTGACAGGTTCTTAGTGCTATGGGATGTTCATGCTACTACTACAAGGATTGCGGGGTCAGATTTGCCCCATGTTGCTGTAGCTATCGACTGTTCCCCCCTCGCGGTCCACTCATCAGTGATGAGTAATTTTGAGTGGGGGAGGATTGATGGAGACGTTGCTGTTGCGGCCACCATTGATCCCCGTCTGAGAGAGTTCGTGGATTGGGATGATCGTTGTTGCAAGCTCGAGGATGAGATTCTACCACGACGCCCTTCGTCATCGCCGCGACATATTTTGCACGACGTCCGCCGCCGCCACTAAATAAAATATATAATTATAAATTAAATAATTATAATTATATTTTTTTATCAAATTATTATTTTTAGCAATTTTATTTTTAAGCAATTTTATTTTAAGAGTTTATTTCATGTATTTTTATTTCATGTATTATGATGGGTGCATATAACCATCATGTTGTATTATTTTTATTTCATGTAATGATGGGTGCATATAACCATCATAGTTTCATTTTGAATTTTGAATGGAGGAGATGGAGTGGTGTAGACTATATATAGTCATGGTTATGAAGGATTTATTAGATGATAAATGAAAAAATTGAAACCTTGAATTCAAAGATTGAATTTCCCCCTCTTTCTCTCTTTCCCCATTAGGCAAAATTCGGCCCTCCTCCTCTTGCTCTCTCTTGGCCGTCGGCCACATCTCTTCCCCTTCTCTATCTCGGCTCCCTCTCCTCCTCCTCCTCCCTCTCCCAAAGAAATTCGACCAGCCCCTCCATCTTCACCCCAAACCCGAGAAACTTCCTTCTTCTCCAAGGTCTCTCGGCCACCCTTCCACCACCGTCTAGCCGCCTCATCCCTCCAACCCAAGCCACCCCATCTCAAGGGAAAACCTACCTCCCTCATCTCCACAAAACCGGCCACCCTCTTCAATGCCAAAACCCGACCAACCATCCTCCATACAAAACCGACCACCTCCCTTATCTTGAGAATATTATTCTCACCACCTTTCCTCTCTCCTCTTTCCTTATATATCTATTGGCCTTTTCAAGATACTCCCTCTTCTAGGGATTGGAAAAGGAGAAAACGGCGAGCGTCTTCATCGTCCGGTGTGGATCCGTGGGTTTGCGTGGAAATAGAAAATCTACCACCGTCGTGAGCGTTTCCTCCACTCAATATTGTGGACGAACTTCTTGGGATTTGGGTAATGACTTTTCTAAACCATCTCGTGTGTGTTTCTTCGAAAATTATTTGTGAGATTTGGTGGAATTAGAAGGCTAGTAATTTATCCTGATTTATATTGAAATAGTGCTTAATTTAAATCTGAAATTTAAAGCGTTAAATACCCTAAGGGTCCGTTCGACGCTCAGGTATTGGTTTTGGTCTGAAAACCAATATTTGTAGGAATTGGTTTTTTGCAGAAAACCAATTCTGCTATTTGGCTGCAAGATAGAATTCAGCGAACGGAATTGGAATTGATATGTAAAAGCTGTTTGGCTGCACAATGGAATTGGTTTTCTGAAATTGAAATTTTTAAAATCTATACATTTTAAAATCAAACCCGCAAAACAAACTAATACAAATCGAAGTGAAAACCAATAAAAATTGCAACAATAAACCAAGGAAATAAACTTGAAAAAAAACTTGCAGTTAACCAAGATCATGCTTCAGGTATCGAGAGACCTAGACCATTTTATTCCAGCCCTTAAATACCCTAAATCAGAGACCTAGATCTAAATCAGAGACCAAAAACTGAAAACTGGATAAAAATGAGTTGAATCATAAAAGTGAAATGGAAAACTTTGTTTAGAAATGTGGTAGGACTTTATTCAAAATGAAACTAAAAACAATGTGAATGAAAAAAAATGAATCAAAACTTTATTTAAAATCAGAAATTGAAAACAGAAATTAAGACTGGAAATCAAAATCTAAACCAAATCAGTGAAGTAAAAGGGTATGTCTGCGGGGAAGAGAAGGAAATGTAAAATTATCAGATCACAAAATAAAAATTTGAACCGAACTGTAAAGTTATTGCGGAAGAGAAATTGATTAGGTCGAAGGAACTGTAAGATCGGGGAAGAAGAATTTTTTTCAGTCTCAGCAGAATTTTTTTTCAGGAAGAAATAACGTAAGATCGGGGAAGAAGAAGGTGAGGAAGAAGAGAAACGGAGGAGGAGGAGGAGGTAGAAGAACGGGGAAGAAGGAGGTGAGGAAGAAGAGAAGGCGAGGAAGAAATGAATCAGAGGAGGAGGAAGATGATTTGGGAGGTATACCTACGCAGGAAGAAGAGAAGGCGGACGATCGGGGATGATGAAGACCGGCGTCGGGGAAGATCAGTTCCGTCTCCTAAGAAGGAATATGCGAAAATTCGTCTCGGGAGGTAAGAATTGGGGAATCGGGTTTTTAGCCTAGGTTTAAAACCGATGTATTTAAGCCAAAGACCGATTCCGCTACAATTCCGTCCGGCCAAACACAAGAAACAACTTTACTATTTCTGAAAGCCAATGCCAGAATGCCAATTCCGTCCCGCCGAACAGACCCTAATATTTTCGTATAATTTGGAGCGGGTAGATCTCGAGAACACTAGAAGAAATCAGACTCATCACCCTTGATTTCCCCTTGAGTTCAAGAGATTTGGTATACCCTCATATTAATATTTTTTTGGGATTGATTTGGACTTCATTTTAAATCGCTATTTTAGCCCGGATCCTCTCGTATTGGTTTGTGATTTGCTAGTGAATAATTTTAATTTGAATAGCTAATTGTCCGGATCGGGTAGGTCCTTTTCGCTTGAGCGAACATTGGCATATAACCCTTGTTCAATCTCTATAAGGGGTAGCGACCCTTTGCGTTGTGCATTGCTATATTGGTTGATCAACGTTAGTATTAATTTAGAGAAATATTGCTCGCTGCGTATTTAATTTAATTATCGAACCTGAGAGCGCGTAGTTTCATCCGTCGAAACTGTGGGCCTGCATCATAATGAGCTCCGAGCTTGCAAATTGCGGTCAATTGTCCATGACAATTGCGACTGGTAGCCCGTGCCTACAAATGATTTCCCCCAAAATGAAATTCCTTAAACCTAGGAGGTAGTTTTTGCCAATGCCTTCACCTTGATTCACTAGGAAAAATAATCAACCATCACTAGAATGAATCTCCTTTATCCACTCACTTGAGGGAACAAACCAACGAGATATATTCCCCAAATTGTGAAGGGTCATGGAGCCATAATTGACCCGAGCCACTACGCGGGCTGTAGCTGCAGGGGTGCGTGAAGCTGACATCTCGAACATCTTTTAGCGAACTGCTCTGCTTCCTTTCACATAGTAGGCCATAAGTACCCATGTCGTAGTAGTCTTTTTGTAACATCTCATTTTCAAATTGGACCCCCCCTAGGTGTGACTTGAACATAACTAGGTCCTATGAATTAACCTAGGTGAACCCAGGAGACCAAGTAACCTAAAAACCTAATTGAGACCCTCTTGGTCTGCAAATAGTAATTTTCTAAACTCTTATTTTTGGGTGGCTTAGTAGGTTCATTTTGACTCTAAAGATCCCCTTAGACATAATGTGGGCTCAAGGAGTCACCAAGGACCCACTTGGGTCAACCATAGTGGTCAAATTGACCAAGTCAACCCTAAACCCAAATCAAGTCAAACCTAGCTCAATTGGGTTAACTCAAGCTCAAGCCGCCTCATGTAGACTCATAGGGTTTTATTAGGAGTTATTATGGCTGCCTATAGCCTAAACCCTAGGCTAGCCAACATGTTGACTAGAAGAGAGAAATAGGCTAAATATAGGAGAGAGAAAGTGTGAATTAAGGGTATTTTCATGGTAGAATGGTGAGCCCCCCCTCTCATATGGCATTTAAGGTTTTAATATTAATTTTATGGGCTGCCTTTAGGCTTCTAGGGGAAGAAAATTCGTGAGGATGACTAGGAGAGAGAAAAAAATAAGTATTTGGTTATATAGAGGAGAGAGAAAAGGTGGTGGAGAGGTGAAGAGGTGTTTTGAAGAGGGAGGAGGCATGAGTTCGGCCAAAGAGGGGCCAACAGCCACCTAGAGGTTGACACCTCCTCCCCCCACCCTTTTCCCGGCCATCAAGAGGTGTTTCCACCCTCTCTCTCCTCTAACCACCCCCCCACATGAAGAGGTGTTTTGCCTCTTGGAGAAAACCGCCCCTCTCCCCCTCTCCTCTTTATATACTCACTTAGGAGAGAGGGGAGATCATTTTCGAAATCAGAGAAGGGGGGGGGGGGGGTGAACCCTTGCCGGAGCCATCAAGGAGAGAAACGCCGCCACCGCCGCCACCATGGCATCCCGCCGTTCAACTCGCATCCAAGCCCGAAATCAGGTCCTCCCTCACCTTTTCTCTCATGTTTAGATCCTAGGATTGTTTAGGAGTTGAGTTCATGCTCAAACGAACCGGAGCAAAAGCTTAAAATTTCAGAAATTTCCATTTTTTATGGAGTTTTTGAAGCTCTCGGGTAGGGCGGCGCCGCCACCTCCGGCCGCCCTAGCCGCCGGCAAGGTTAGCCCCCACCACCGGGAACATGTAGGAGTTGTTTCCCGGTGGTGGCGCCGCCCATGGTGGCCGGAAAAAGGCCCGTGAAAGTCATTTTCACGGGTTCTGGTTCAGTCCATTTGGAGAAGACGAAGTACAGCTGCCGTCCGATCGCTTTAAGATTCGTGCAGGATCAAAATAAATACTTATAAACTCATATTTTTCGGATTTTCTGTATTTAATAAAACAGTTTTACTGTAAATGAAATTTAGGCCCCTTATGGACACCTACTGAAAAAGGTCATAACATGAAAGTTGTAGGTATTTTTAATACCTACAATTTGATATGTAGTAGTGAAAAATTGGATGAGGGTACTGCCATGTAGAGCCTTTTTAGTAAGGGTATGTCCTACAACTAGGGTAGTTTTCTTCTAAAAATTATTTAGGCCCTTTAGAGGCTTGTCCATCAAATTTGATCAACATGAATGTTGTAGGATTTTTAATTATCTACAGTTTAATAGGTTATGGGAAATTTTAGGACAAGTATTTTGACCTATAGGGCCATTATTCTAGGGTAGGTCCTACAAATAGGGCAGATCTTTGAAAAATTCCCCATACCTAATACTTGGTCCAAATGCTTTGAAATTTGGACAGGGACTCAATATCACCTAGACCTAACTCCTGTAAAAATTGGAGACCATTTGGGATAGTGTAACTTAGGGTTCTGCCCTAAACCTAGAAAAGCTAGGGTAAGGTAGTTGAAGGGTCAAATGACCTCCAAACCCTCCCAAATTTTGGTGAGGTATCCCTGGTATAGGTATATAGGTCTGGTTCAAATTTCAACTCATTTGGTTGAGTTTTGATTAGGAATCCTCTAAACCCTAGTTTTGACCTAGTAGAAGGAAGGTTAGTGAGAAGGTTCCTTGCACTCTGGTATGATCATCTCACCTCAACAGAGGTTGAGATTTTTACCACTGGTTTATTTTGGTCATAAGATTATCCTTAGGGAATATGGGATGATTTAGGGTAAGTTTACCCTAGGGCCCAGGTTAAAACCCTAAAGGTGGACTTTGGGGATTTGTGAAGGACATAGGGGCAAATGCCCTTGTATGGCCTTGAGATTTGGTGGAAAGGTTGTTAATGAGTTTGTAACTCTCTGGTTGTAATGTCAGATAATTTTGATGTAGGTAGCTACCTCAAAACTTAAACCCTAGTTTTAGAGTAGAAGGGATTTTAGGTCAAAACAGTATCTTAAACTCTTTTAAAAGCCATGAAATTGGGGTAGTGTGTTTCTAGGGTAGTTAGGACCCTTGGATAATTTTGCTAGAATTTTTGGATAGGTATTTCTAGTACTTTATTCATGAATGTGGGTATAGCCCTTTTTGATGTTTTATTTATTAAAGATTTTTAATCCAAATAAGGCCCCCTTGAAACTCTGGAATTAAATGTTTTTGGCCAGTAGAAATGCCCATGAATTTTAGTTTTATTTTATGTTGATTAAATAGAATAGTTCCTTCACAAGTATTATTAAAGGGCTCTATGTTTTAAAAATATTTTATGGCATAAATATTCTCTGGAAAATTATGAAAGAAGGTAAATAGTGTTTTTAAATCATTATGAAACAGTGGGATTTTTCTATGGATTTTTGGAGTTATGGATTTAGTACTTGATTTACAAGCATGCTAGATTAGGGTTTTTGGTAAATGATTTATTATAAATTAATTTCCAGCAAGAAAATTATGAAACCTTTATAGTACTGTTTTCATAGTATTTCTAGTACCCTGTAATTAATCTAAACTATTTGGAAGAGTATTTGATGTAGTTTATTCATTAGACATGAAGAAAATGGATTATTGCAAAATTAAGTTTAGGCCCCTTAGACCATAGGGAAAATTGTCAAACCTTGGATATATTATTTTTAGATACACTAATATTTGTCTTAAATTTATTATGATTTATACATGACTGAAAAGTATGATCCTTGTACAAATTTGGAAGACCTTGGATTTAATAAAAATTAATTAATTATTAGGTTAATTGGAAAAATTGTTATTATCAGAAAAATCGATTCAATAATGTCATGATAGGCCCCCAGAAATTAACTTAGGCCGTATGAAAGAAAACACAAAGGACATTCTATCAAGGTCATCATATAGTGTAGGCTGGTCTGCATTTAGCGTTTTCGTAAAAGATCGCATTTGGAGACGACTTAGGGCAATGTTAGAGTTTCTCAATGTGCTGATTGGGATGGATTTAGATAGGTTGTCATGGAAGGTTCTAAGGAGTGACGAGAAGTGGGTGGTTGTGGTAGAAGGAGCACGGATCCGACGAAAGATCGCCGTCCCCGTAAGAGTGAAGAGTCAAATCCACCCTAGGTTTAGTTTGATGCAATTTATAGAGGGAACGGGGAAGGGAAAAACAACCAATAATAATAAGTGCCTTGCGAAAGGGAACTTCAGGCCGTAATGCCGCCGTCTTGGTTCCTAGTGCCCTTTGAGAGCCCTTCACGGGGTATGCCGGGGGCAGCCCTGGGCTAACGTAAATCTTAAAACAAACGAAAGAGTAATTAGCCTAATAGGGATTCACATTGCACACACTCATTAGTTAGGGTTGGTAATGTTTAAGTCGTCCCGAGGTGTTCAAAGGGGCGCCATCCCGCGGTGCTCAAGGGATGAGGTTTGGAATTGTGCCGGACGGTTTAGTCCGGGGAGCTTAGACTCGGTTTGTGGTTGAGCCGGACGGTTTGGTCCGGGAGCTTTACTCTTGACTCCTTATATTAACTGCTGCATGTGCATAAAAATAGGAAAGATTAAGGTGGTGGGTTCTCGATATCGGGGAGTTCGATTGCACCGACACCGATATCGTTGACTCGGCAAGGTGACTAGCACTTAGCCAAGGTTAAGTCCGGCGGTCCAGTCGGCAAGAGTACGCAGGAGTCCGCTTTGTGCACCAAGCGTTGAGGGCGTACGATAGGTCAGACCAGTGGTGCTTTTACTGGTTTTGAGGTGGGCGAGGCCCAACCCACCGCTTCCGTCTGCCACTACGGAGGTATCCTGGGAGGTAACGGCTCTGAAAGGGGGAACTAAAGGTTTGTGTACACAAAGTTGGGTGTGTGAGTTGCACTGCTTGATCATCATACCCACCATATAGCTGCATGCCATAATCATTCATAACAACCTTGACACCTAAAGTATAAGTGGAATGGGACGCTTATACTTTAGGCCTTGCAAAACGACCCCTTGGTCTATAAGCTTGTGTGGGCAAGTTTATAAATCAAAGGTTAATTTCAATATATATATATGCTGCTGTTTGATAACCGACACCCCAACGTATAAGTGGTATGGGACACTTTATACGATGGGAGCCTTGCAAAAGATCCCTTGGCTTATGTGTACTCACATAAGTGAAGGTTTAAATTATCTTACTTATTTTCCTTCTTGTTTGACCTATTACAACACTTAAGATAAATTGCTCCCCGAATACACAACTGCTAGTTAGGTCCACCGTCATCTGCTTTTGACTACTCTCCACCTTCATGTCCTTCCCTTTCTTCCTCTCCGCTCGGTGCCTTAGGGCATGGGGGAAGGGGTGGGGGATGATAGGGCTTAGTCTTATAGACTAACGGTTTTCGAACCACATCATTTTAGGGAATCGGGGAGTCCAACCCGGAGGAGCAGCCCAGGAGGCCGGTACGCTTGGAGACAGGGCAGTCTAGCTCAGGAGTTCAGACAGCCGGGACCGTGAGTTCCGTTCCTTAGTAGCAGTTTGTTTTTCAGCATCCGTTTGAGTGACTATGTAGTGAGGTGTTGTTGTACCGGGCTTAAGCCCTCTTCCTTTCAGTACTCTATTTTTACTCTGATGTTATACTGTGGACACTCCCTTCGTGGAGTTTACATATATGTGATTTATTATTGTGGACTACATTTCTCCTTCTTTACTACTTGCTACTTGATTGTGATCGAAAAGGCCGGCAGAATCGGCGCGTTGTAGTGACGACCTTCCCGGGTGCGAAGGTGTCACCGCAAAGCGGCGGTTCTGGGCATAAGACCCCGAGTTTTAAATCGAAAAAAAAATATATGGGGTCTTACAAAGTGGTATCAGAGGCAAACCCCGATCGATCAAATAGCAGTCCACAAAACCCCTAGGTCAACCCCGTTCGAGTTTAGTTTGCGGACAAACTAAGCAGCGGAAGCAGTGGTGGGCCCATATGGGTATCACATAATATATGTCCATTTTAGATTGAGTTAACGTTTTCTGACGATGAAGTTTTGTTGTGCAGCCTCCAACACTGCCTACATTATAGGGTGGGGCCCAGCAGACCCCGGATACTGCACCGATTCCACCAGTTCCCGCTCAGTTCCTACAAACCAACATGGGGCAGACTTTGACTGCCATCTTGGATGCTTTCAGGGCCCAACAGGCCCCGACTCCACAGCAGATACCAGGAGCCAACTGGCTCAGCATCTTCCGAGCACTTTCTCCTCCGTCCTTCTTAGGGACGGAGTCAGCAGTGCGGACAGAAGAGTGGCTGGACATCATGGAGGAAATGCTGACAGGGATACGGAGCCCGTGGGAGGAGAGAGTACCTTTGGTTGTGTCCTGCTTGGAGTCTCATGCCAAGCGGTGGTGGAAGACAGTTCTGGATACTACCTTTGCTGGGAGACTGGCTGCTGAGGTTTCATGGGATGAGTTCAGGCCTATGTTGTTGGAGCATTTTGTTCCACAGTCGGCCCGAGACGAGTTGGAGGACCGCTTCCTGCAGTTGAAGCAAGGTACCAGGACGGTGGTGGAATACCATCGAGAGTTCAACTATCTGGCTCATTTTGCAGACTCTTATCAGCTAGATGAGGCAGCGTACACGAAGAGGTTCTTCAAAGGTCTGCGGGAAGACATGAGGGATGCCCTTCTATTTGTGTCGGACGGGCCTATCTCCCGTATTCTGGAGATGGCAAAGAGGTTAGAGGCAGATTGGCACACCACCAGAGGCCGGAAGCGGCCAATGGAGGATCAGAGCCGGGGAGCCCGGAGCGATCAGCGTCGAGGCCATGCAGCAGATGGCAGGAGGACAGAAGTTCAGCCTCGACAGGAGGTGAGGCAGGAGCCGAGGGAGCAGGTGACACTGGCCCCTCAGCCTATTCAGGTGCGGGAACTGCCGAGACCTCAGATGCGAGACGTGCAGAGATCGGGAGGTGGGGCTTACACTCCGCCGGAATGCTTCTACTGTCACCAGTTGGGGCATATCAAGAGGAACTGTCCTATGAGGGGAGCACCCCCTCCAGCACCGCAGATTGCCCCACCGGCTCAGCACTATGGAGGCCGAGGACGCGGCCAAGGTCGTGGATATCAGGGAGGAGATCGCCGACAGGAGAGGGAACAAGTATATGCATTAGATCTGACCCAGCCTCGACATCCTGAGGAGGTAATCACAGGTACGTCAAAAGATTGTATATTTCCTTTGTTTAATAGTTAGACTCTAAACTAAGAAATTACAAACTGGGAAAGAAAACTTTAACTAGACTTCAAAATTTTGTTACCCCAGGCATTGTCCTCATCAGCGGCAAGCCCGCATATACTTTGTTCGATACGGGTGCGTCACGCTCATTTGTATCAGAGGCCTTCATTGTTGGCTTGGCAGGCGTGGAGAGATTCATCGGCTTGGCATTAAGGGTACGACTAGCTGACGGGTCCGAGCTACACACCACTGCGCATTGCAATATGGAGGCACAAATTGGCGGGAAAGCATTCGAGGCACCAGCCGCAATCCTAAGGATGCCTTCATATGATTTGATTTTGGGCATGTCATGGTTATATTGGAACCATGCCCTAATTGACTGCGTGGCCAAGAAGATTATTCTGAGGCATGGAGATTCTTTCGTCGTAATAGAAGGTATAAGACATGCCTCCTTTTCATTTTTGACATCTATTCAGGCCGTCAAGGCCCATATACAGGGCGACGAGATTTACCAGGTTTTATTCGAGATGGCGGAGGCCAATGTTCTTGTAGCGGAGATTCCTGTTGTGCGAGATTTCGAGGATGTTTTTCCCGAGAAGTTACCGGGGCTACCCCCGCACAGAGAGTAGGACTTTCAGATTTTGCTGGTGCCAGGGGCTAAGCCAGCATCTAGAGCCCCCTACCGGATGGCCCCAAAGGAGCTGGTGGAATTCCGGAGCCAATTACAGGAGCTGGTGGAAGCCGGTTATGTCCGGACAAGTTCCTCGCCATGGGGAGCCCCTGTATTGTTCGTCAAGAAGAAGGATGGGACACTTAGACTGTGCATAGATTACCGGGCCTTGAATCGACTGACGGTCCGAAATACTTATCCGTTACCAAGGATAGACGAGCTATTCGACCAGCTGGAGGGAGCTCACTTCTTCTCGAAGCTGGATTTGAGATCGGGCTACTATCAGTTACGGATCCGAGAAGAGGACATCCCGAAGACTGCTTTTAGTAGCAGATATGGTCTATACGAGTTTACCGTGATGCCCTTTGGGCTCACGAATGCACCATCAGCGTTCATGACTCTCATGAACCAGGTTTTCGAGTCTTACTTGGATGTGTTTATCATCGTTTTTATTGATGACATTCTCATTTACTCTCGGACGGAAGAGGAGCACTCGAGGCATTTGGCATTGACACTACAGAGATTACGAGAGCATCAGTTGTACGCAAAATTCAGCAAGTGTCAGTTTTGGTTGAAGGAGGTGGCCTTTTTGGGTCATGTTATCAGTGGAGCTGGGTTGGCAGTGGATCCAGCGAAAGTTCAAGCAGTCCGAGATTGGCCACCATTGAAGACAGCTACAGAAGTTCGGAGCTTCTTAGGACTTGCCGGTTACTACCGGAAGTTCGTAGAAGGATTTTCTAGTCTTGCACTCCCTCTCACATCTTTGACGAGGAAGGAGACACCTTTTGTGTGGACCCCGAAATGCGAGGCAGCTTTTCAAGAGTTGAAGGAGAGACTTACCTCGGCTCCTATACTGACTCTCCCTTCGGGGAAAGAAGGATTCCAGGTGTATACAGATGCCTCCTACCAGGGCTTGGGAGCTGTTCTGATGCAGAATGGGCATGTTATTGCTTACGCTTCACGCCAGCTAAAGAAGCATGAACAAAACTACCCAGTGCACGATCTGGAGTTAGGTGCGGTTATTTTTGCGCTGAAGGTCTGGCGCCATTATCTCTATGGAGTTCACTGCGACATATTTTCAGATCATAAAAATCTGAAGTATGTGGATACGCAGAAGGAGCTGAACATTAGACAGCGGAGATGGGTGGAGTTCCTGGCAGACTATCAGTATGAGATGCACTACCATCCGGGTAAGGCAAACGTGGTAGCCGATGCTCTGAGCTGGAGAGCTACTACTTCAGGAGCAGGGCCCCAGGTCTTGTCGTTAGAGATATTGCGGAGCTTTGAAGATATGCACATCACCTTGGTATCGTCCGAAGACACCGATGTGTATGAGGAGTATTTAGCTGCGACGAGCGCCACCGACACTATTCATGACAGAGTTAGAGATTGGCAGAGGCAGGATGCCAACTTGGAGCCGATTTTCAGGGCCATAGAGGCAGGCTCAGCTGGGGACTATTCGATGCGAGGTGATCTGTTGTGCTTCAAGGGTCGGACTTACATACCGGATGGAGGGCAGATTCGGGAAGACATTATGGCAGAGGCTCATCATAGCCGATACTCTATACATCCCGGGATTACGAAGATGACGGCAGATTTGAAGAAGACACTCTACTGGCCGGGCATGAAGAAGGATATCACTTATTTCGTGACCCACTGCGAGGCGTGCCAGTTAGTGAAGGCAGAGTGCAGACACCCCGCTGGTCTGCTACAGCCACTCCCAGTGCCGGAATGGAAGTTTGATGATATCGCGATGGACTTCATCCATGGCCTCCCTCGTTCACGCACGGGAAACGATTCTATCTGGGTAATCGTTGACCGGCTGACGAAGGTGGCTAGATTCATCCCGATCAGGAAGGATGACTCGGTTGGAGTTTTGGTTCGGAAGTTCGTGGAGCAGTTTATTCGTTACCATGGAGTGCCCAGGACGATCGTATCTGATCGAGATGGTCGGTTCACGTCTAGAGAGTGGAGATCAGTGCAGTCTTACCTTGGCACACGGCTGGCCTTCAGTACAGCCTTCCATCCCCAGACTGACGGGCAGACAGAGCGTACCAACAGGACGCTAGAAGACTTACTGAGGCTGTGTATTGTGGATCACGGAGAGCCCTGGGAGCGGATGTTGCCCCTAGTGGAGTTTTCTTACAATAACAGCCATCAGTCCAGTATACGGATGGCTCCGTACGAGGCCTTGTATGGGAGGAGATGTCGGACTCCCTTATCTTGGATACATGATGCGGATCCGAAGGTGCTAGATTCGGAGTTTGTTGAAGACACCGAGGCTCAAGTGCGACTGATTCGAGAGAGGATGCTAGAGGCACAAAGCAGACAGGCAAAGTATTATGACGCTCGGCATCGTTTAGTAGAGTTTCAGGTTGGGGACCGGGTATTCTTGAAGATCCGGCCAATGCACGGGGTTTCACGAGTACGTGGTCGGCGGAAGAAGCTCAGTCCGAGATACATGGGGCCTTTCAGGATCCTGGAGCGGATCGGTCCATTAGCTTACAGACTGGAGCTATCGCAGGAGCTGTCCGGCCTACACGACGTGTTCCACGTATCTTCACTCAGGAGGGCTCTACTACGCCCGGAGTTACAGATTACCACCACTGATGGGCCGGTAGCTACAGATCGGTCCGTACAGGTGGAGCCGATACGGATTGACGACCAGGGGATACGGGTCTTGCGCCGCAAGAAGATCCCGCTAGTCAAAGTCTTGTGGAGGAATCATGGGCAAGTGGAGCATACTTGGGAACCTGAGGACTTGATGCGAGAGAAGTACCCGGAGTTGTTTAGCCAGGTAATATCTTCTAACTTCTCAAGATGCTTGTAATTATTTTTCCCTACTTGTTTTACACCGGAGTATCACCTAAGATTAGAGGCTAATCCTTTGTTTATTGGGGCTAGCCCTTGTTTGTTAACCTTGATTAAGCAATTCAACCCTCGTGGGATGTTACAAGCTTAAGATAACCCGGTAGAAAAGCCCCCGTAGACTTAACCCTAATTTCGGGGACGAAATTTTTGTTTTATTTATTGGGATTTGTAACATCTCATTTTCAAATTGGACCCCCCCTAGGTGTGACTTGAACATAACTAGGTCCTATGAATTAACCTAGGTGAACCCAGGAGACCAAGTAACCTAAAAACCTAATTGAGACCCTCTTGGTCTGCAAATAGTAATTTTCTAAACTCTGATTTTTGGGTGGCTTAGTAGGTTCATTTTGACTCTAAAGATCCCCTTAGACATAATGTGGGCTCAAGGAGTCACCAAGGACCCACTTGGGTCAACCATAGTGGTCAAATTGACCAAGTCAACCCTAAACCCAAATCAAGTCAAACCTAGCTCAATTGGGTTAACTCAAGCTCAAGCCGCCTCATGTAGACTCATAGGGTTTTATTAGGAGTTATTATGGCTGCCTATAGCCTAAACCCTAGGCTAGCCAACATGTTGACTAGAAGAGAGAAATAGGCTAAATATAGGAGAGAGAAAGTGTGAATTAAGGGTATTTTCATGGTAGAATGGTGAGCCCCCCCTCTCATATGGCATTTAAGGTTTTAATATTAATTTTATGGGCTGCCTTTAGGCTTCTAGGGGAAGAAAATTCGTGAGGATGACTAGGAGAGAGAAAAAAATAAGTATTTGGTTATATAGAGGAGAGAGAAAAGGTGGTGGAGAGGTGAAGAGGTGTTTTGAAGAGGGAGGAGGCATGAGTTCGGCCAAAGAGGGGCCAACAGCCACCTAGAGGTTGACACCTCCTCCCCCCACCCTTTTCCCGGCCATCAAGAGGTGTTTCCACCCTCTCTCTCCTCTAACCACCCCCCCACATGAAGATGTGTTTTGCCTCTTGGAGAAAACCGCCCCTCTCCCCCTCTCCTCTTTATATACTCACTTAGGAGAGAGGGGAGATCATTTTCGAAATCAGAGAAGGGGGGGGGGGGTGAACCCTTGCCGGAGCCATCAAGGAGAGAAACGCCGCCACCGCCGCCACCATGGCATCCCGCCGTTCAACTCGCATCCAAGCCCGAAATCAGGTCCTCCCTCACCTTTTCTCTCATGTTTAGATCCTAGGATTGTTTAGGAGTTGAGTTCATGCTCAAACGAACCGGAGCAAAAGCTTAAAATTTCAGAAATTTCCATTTTTTATGGAGTTTTTGAAGCTCTCGGGTAGGGCGGCGCCGCCACCTCCGGCCGCCCTAGCCGCCGGCAAGGTTAGCCCCCACCACCGGGAACATGTAGGAGTTGTTTCCCGGTGGTGGCGCCGCCCATGGTGGCCGGAAAAAGGCCCGTGAAAGTCATTTTCACGGGTTCTGGTTCAGTCCATTTGGAGAAGACGAAGTACAGCTGCCGTCCGATCGCTTTAAGATTCGTGCAGGATCAAAATAAATACTTATAAACTCATATATTTCGGATTTTCTGTATTTAATAAAACAGTTTTACTGTAAATGAAATTTAGGCCCCTTATGGACACCTACTGAAAAAGGTCATAACATGAAAGTTGTAGGTATTTTTAATACCTACAATTTGATATGTAGTGGTGAAAAATTGGATGAGGGTACTGCCCTGTAGAGCCTTTTTAGTAAGGGTATGTCCTACAACTAGGGTAGTTTTCTTCTAAAAATTATTTAGGCCCTTTAGAGGCTTGTCCATCAAATTTGACCAACATGAATGTTGTAGGATTTTTAATTATCTACAGTTTGATAGGTTATGGAAAATTTTAGGACAAGTATTTTGACCTATAGGGCCATTATTCTAGGGTAGGTCCTACAAATAGGGAAGATCTTTGAAAAATTCCCCACACCTAATACTTGGTCCAACTGCTTTGAAATTTGGACAGGGACTCAATATCATCTAGACCTAACTCCTGTAAAAATTGGAGACCATTTGGGATAGTGTAACTTAGGGTTCTGCCCTAAACCTAGAAAAGCTAGGGTAAGGTAGTTGAAGGGTCAAATGACCTCCAAACCCTCCCAAATTTTGGTGAGGTGTCCATGGTATAGGTATATAGGTCTGGTTCAAATTCCAACTCATTTTGTTGAGTTTTGATTAGGAATCCTCTAAATCCTAGTTTTGACCTAGTAGAAGGAAGGTTAGTGAGAAGGTTCCTTGCACTCTGGTATGATCATCTCACCTCAACAGAGGTTGAGATTTTTACCACTGGTTTATTTTGGTCATAAGATTATCCTTAGGGAATATGGGATGATTTAGGGTAAGTTTACCCTAGGGCCCAGGTTAAAACCCTAAAGGTGGACTTTGGGGATTTGTGAAGGACATAGGGGAAAATGCCCTTGTATGGCCTTGAGATTTGGTGGAAAGGTTGTTAATGAGTTTGTAACTCTCTGGTTGTAAAGTCAGATAATTTTGATGTAGGTAGCTACCTCAAAACTTAAACCCTAATTTTAGGGTAGAAGGGATTTTAGGTCAAAACAGTATCTTAAACTCTTTTAAAAGCCATGAAATTGGGGTAGTGTGTTTCTAGGGTAGTTAGGACCCTTGGATAATTTTGCTAGAATTTTTGGATAGGTATTTCTAGTACTTTATTCATGAATGTGGGTATAGCCCTTTTTGATGTTTTATTTATTAAAGATTTTTAATCCAAATAAGGCCCCCTTGAAACTCTGGAATTAAATGTTTTTGGCCAGTAGAAATGCCCATGAATTTTAGTTCAATTTTATGTTGATTAAATAGAATAGTTCCTTCACAAGTATTATTAAAGGGCTCTATGTTTTAAAAATATTTTATGGCATAAATATTCTCTGGAAAATTATGAAAGTTGGTAAATAGTGTTTTTAAATCATTATGAATCAGTGGGATTTTTCTATGGATTTTTGGAGTTATGGATTTAGTACTTGATTTACAAGCATGCTAGATTAGGGTTTTTGGTAAATGATTTATTATAAATTAATTTCCAGCAAGAAAATTATGAAACCTTTATAGTACTGTTTTCATAGTATTTTTCTAGTACCCTGTAATTAATCTAAACTATTTGGAAGAGTATTTGATGTAGTTTATTCATTAGATATGAAGAAAATGGATTATTGCAAAATTAAGTTTAGGCCCCTTAGACCATAGGGAAAATTGTCAAACCTTGGATATGTTATTTTTAGATACACTAATATTTGTCTTAAATTTATTATGATTTATACATGACTGAAAAGTATGATCCTTGTACAAATTTGGAAGACCTTGGATTTAATAAAAATTAATTAATTATTAGGTTAATTGGAAAAATTGTTATTATCAGAAAAATCGATTCAATAATGTCATGATAGGCCCCCAGAAATTAACTTAGGCCGTATGGAAGAAAACACCAAGGACATTCTATCAAGGTCATCATATAGTGTAGGCTGGTCTGCATTTAGCGTTTTCGTAAAAGATCGCATTTGGAGACGACTTAGGGCAATGTTAGAGTTTCTCAATGTGCTGATTGGGATGGATTTAGATAGGTTGTCATGGAAGGTTCTAAGGAGTGACGAGAAGTGGGTGGTTGTGGTAGAAGGAGCACGGATCCGACGAAAGATCGCCGTCCCCGTAAGAGTGAAGAGTCAAATCCACCCTAGGTTTAGTTTGATGCAATTTATAGAGGGAACGGGGAAGGGAAAAACAACCAATAATAATAAGTGCCTTGCGAAAGGGAACTTCGGGCCGTAATGCCGCCGTCTTGGTTCCTAGTGCCCTTTGAGAGCCCTTCACGGGGTATGCCGGGGGCAGTCCTGGGCTAACGTAAATCTTAAAACAAACGAAAGAGTAATTAGCCTAATAGGGATTCACATTGCACACACTCATTAGTTAGGGTTGGTAATGTTTAAGTCGTCCCGAGGTGTTCAAAGGGGCGCCATCCCGCGGTGCTCAAGGGATGAGGTTTGGAATTGTGCCGGACGGTTTAGTCCGGGGAGCTTAGACTCGGTTTGTGGTTGAGCCGGACGGTTTGGTCCGGGAGCTTTACTCTTGACTTCTTATATTAACTGCTGCATGTGCATAAAAATAGGAAAGATTAAGGTGGTGGGTTCTCGATATCGGGGAGTTCGATTGCACCGACACCGATATCGTTGACTCGGCAAGGTGACTAGCACTTAGCCAAGGTTAAGTCCGGCGGTCCAGTCGGCAAGAGTACGCAGGAGTCCGCTTTGTGCACCAAGCATTGAGGGCGTACGATAGGTCAGACCAGTGGTGCTTTTACTGGTTTTGAGGTGGGCGAGGCCCAACCCACCGCTTCCGTCTGCCACTACGGAGGTATCCTGGGAGGTAACGGCTCTGAAAGGGGGAACTAAAGGTTTGTGTACACAAAGTTGGGTGTGTGAGTTGCACTGCTTGATCATCATACCCACCATATAGCTGCATGTCATAATCATTCATAACAACCTTGACACCTAAAGTATAAGTGGAATGGGACGCTTATACTTTAGGCCTTGCAAAACGACCCCTTGGTCTATAAGCTTGTGTGGGCAAGTTTATAAATCAAAGGTTAATTTCAATATATATATATGCTGCTGTTTGATAACCGACACCCCAACGTATAAGTGGTATGGGACACTTTATACGATGGGAGCCTTGCAAAAGATCCCTTGGCTTATGTGTACTCACATAAGTGAAGGTTTAAATTATCTTACTTATTTTCCTTCTTGTTTGACCTATTACAACACTTAAGATAAATTGCTCCCCGAATACACAACTGCTAGTTAGGTCCACCGTCATCTGCTTTTGACTACTCTCCACCTTCATGTCCTTCCCTTTCTTCCTCTCCGCTCGGTGCCTTAGGGCATGGGGGAAGGGGTGGGGGATGATAGGGCTTAGTCTTATAGACTAACGGTTTTCGAACCACATCATTTTAGGGAATCGGGGAGCCCAACCCGGAGGAGCAGCCCAGGAGGCCGGTATGCTTGGAGACAGGGCAGTCTAGCTCAGGAGTTCAGACAGCCGGGACCGTGAGTTCCGTTCCTTAGTAGCAGTTTGTTTTTCAGCATCCGTTTGAGTGACTATGTAGTGAGGTGTTGTTGTACCGGGCTTAAGCCCTCTTCCTTTCAGTACTCTATTTTTACTCTGATGTTATACTGTGGACACTCCCTTCGTGGAGTTTACATATATGTGATTTATTATTGTGGACTGCATTTCTCCTTCTTTACTACTTGCTACTTGATTGTGATCGAAAAGGCCGGCAGAATCGGCGCGTTGTAGTGACGACCTTCCCGGGTGCGAAGGTGTCACCGCAAAGCGGCGGTTCTGGGCATAAGACCCTGAGTTTTAAATCGAAAAAAAAAATATATGGGGTCTTACACTTTTACTTAAGGTTCTTCCTTCGGAATGGCTTTCGCATTCTCCCAAGTGAATCTCGTCCAACACCCGAGGTACCTCAACCTCATCGACGCATCATGTCAAGGGTCCAGAAAAAGTCTTGTGAAAGAGGCTTCCTTCGTGAAGCAGGTAGTATGTCGACTTGTATCTGAACTATCTCTCTTAAACCCCGACATGGAATCATCCCGTGGTCAAGAATTCTACAAATGGATCCATCCACGATGCTTGCTAGTCAATCTCCATGGCCTCCCCCTCCTCGATGGAAGGCCGGAACAGCTCGGTCATTGTTCCTTCCGTCGCTGGGCCGTACTTAGCCAGGTGGTCTGCCACCGTATTGTCCTCCCTTGACACGTGTTGGATAGAAAACAAGTGGAAGGTGCTGACTAACTCCATCACATTCACTAGATATCGTTGCAGTGTCTGCTCCCGGGCCTCGAATTCTCCCCAAATTTGCATGGCCACCACCATGGAATCTGTGTGGGCCTTGAGGTCTTGAATCCCCAGCTCTCGGGCCAAGCAAAGGCTGATGATCACGACCTCATACTCCGTCTGGTAGTTGGTGATGGGAAAATGGATGAAAATATCATGCTCGATCCTCACCCTCCGAGGACTTATTAGGACTACCCCAGCTCCCACCAAGTATCTTCCTAATGACCCATCCGCGAACATATCCCACGACTCCCACCTCGGCACTTTCGGCTCGCTTATCTCCACCGAGTAATCTTCCAAAAAAATGGTCATGGCTTGTGCAACATCCTGTTTCGATAAGGGGGTCTAGCTGGTTCTACTGAACCTAGAAAGGGGCTTGGACTAGGTCCTAGCCAACCACGACCTGATCTCAACCGCATAAGGATATATGTCAAGTAAAATATTAAGTATACTTGCTCTGAATCGACTCCCATCAGTTGTATTGGACTTGTATGGTCGATATGAGTGCAACGAGTTTCGTTTCGATTTGAGGTCGTTTGGAGAAAACAACCATTTGAGTAACGTTGCTTGTTGCAATGACGTCAAAGTAAAATATTGAGCATACTTGCTCCGAATTGACTTCTGTCAGTTGCATTGACTTGTATAGTCGATACGAGTGCAACAGAACTCATTTCATTTCGATATGAGGTCATTTGGAGAAAACAACCATTTTGAGTAACGTTGCATGTTGCAACGATGTAGAAGTAAAATATTAGGCAAACGAGCTCTGAATTAACTTTTGTCAGTTTTCTTAGATTTGTATAGTCAATACGAGTGCAACGAGACTCATTTTGCTAAATTTTGACGTCGTTTGACCGGGTAAATAAAAATAAGGCTCGTATAATTATACTACATATCGAAAAGCGTGAATGCTTGAATTCAACTTCGATGCATCAACGATGACTCGACACTCGATGACTCGGACCTATGTTGACCTTGACATACATGGGGGACCCACTTGGAGTTGACTTTAGTCAACCCTCCTCAAAAGTATAACTTTTGGAATATTAAAATCACCTCCTACTCAAGCATATCAGGATCCTCTCCATTTCACTTAAAATGGAGGGGATCCATTTCATGGTCCAGATAGAGTGGGGGAGAATCTAATGGGTTCAGTTTTTTCAGGCTTTTATATTTTTCTTTTAAGCAAAAAAGTGTAAGTAATTAGATGTATTGCACTTTAATCTTATCCACCTGATCTTGAAATGGATCCCCTCCATTTCAAGTGAAATGGAGAGGATTTGGATCCCTATTCAAGCTTCCCCCATCAAGCCACCATCCTAGCTTCTTCATGATAAATAGCACAGATCTCAAGGAAGGGGGAAGGTTGGGATCAAGGCCAAACCCATGCTTAAACCTTCCTCACCCATCACTTACTTAAACCCAAGGAGAAAGACCATGGTCCCCATGAAGAACTCTGATTGGATAACAACAAATTAAAAGACCAAACAAGCCAATGGTGATCCCCCTCTCTCTCTCTCACTCACTTTCTGTCCACTCAAAGCAAAAGCACATGATCCATGGGGTAATCACAGATTGGCCGACCCAAGATTGTAATACCTCCCACCAAGGTAATGACAACTGCCCAAGGCCAACTAAGGTTAGATTAAACCTAATCGTGATTAGGTGAGAGAAGAGGAGGAAGAGAGGGGGAGGGGCCCTTCTCAAAACTCTATAAAAAACCCTCCCCTAGGCCAGCTGAAGTGGGGGAGATACCCAGCTCCAAAACGAAGAGGGTGTTGCCACCATAAAGTCTGTCGGTGTCGGAGGAGACAGGCCGAGCTCCCCACCACCACCACTGTCACCCTCCACCACCTACTCTGCATGGAGAGCTCCCAAGGCCTCCTAGCCCTGTGGAGGGCCACACCTCGCTAGAGAGTGAGAAACGACACTCTCCGGGGTGGTTTCAGGCGGCGGCACCGCTAGAGAGCAGAGTTCCAGTGGTGCCCCAAGACCTCTTGCTCTGAAATAGTTTCTCTTGGCGTCCGCCGCCGGCGCAAGGCCGTCGAACCACCACCGGTAGATGCACCTTCCTCCAAAAAACTAGCCAGGGGCGGTGGCACGGCAGACCGCAGGCCAGTCGGCGGCAAAAGGGAGCCCGCAAGGTTCGGGTCTCCACTTCGCTACCGGACCAGTCTGATCCATACATGACTGCTGCTTAAAATCTTTATATATATAAACAAGCAGTCAGTGCACAGGGGACCCGTGTGGGGTGGAGACATTGGTCGGGGGAGGAGATATTGGTCGTGGGAGGCGTCATTGGTCGGGGGTGGTGACATTGGTCGGGGGCGGCGACATTGATGGGGCGGCGACATTGGTGGGGCGGAGACATTGGTCGTGTGTGACGACATTGTTCGTGGGCGGTGATATTAGTCGAGGGCGGCGACATTGATTGTGATTGATAATATTTGTCGAGGATATCGACATTTATCGGGAGCAGAGACATGGTAGGGCCAAGCTAAAAAAATATACTCACTAATGTTGAATATTATAAACTCAAATCAGTATATACATGAAATGCAAGCTAAAAAAATTGGATAAAATTTTCTTCTTACTTCACCACTGTTGAATAGGAAATTGTCTCACAAAAGATGCATTTGTAAATCATGGAGTCGAGATCCACATGTTTGAACCACTTTAAATAAAAGGATAAACCAAGATGTACGACAAACACAAAATAGAAAACAAAAGCAGAGCAAAGTAATGACCAATGAACATGAATAAAACACAAAACAGAACATGATCACAAAACAGAACTGTTGCGGGTAGCTCGGTCTTTCCCCAGTCTGAAGAAATTAGACAGTCTTAGCCCAGAATTGAGCCAAGCGTAAACAATCAAAAAGAACCGCAACAAATGACAAGAGATGTTTTTTACGTGGAAAGCCCGAAAATGGTGAAAAACCATGTGGCTAGAACTGTGTTGAGTCAAAATCCACTAACTTCTCGGAGTTTTACAGAGTTTTGTTTGATTTAGAAGGGTGACAGGACGCTACTCCGTTACAGGTGCAAAAATGAGGAAAAACAGATAATTCCTCGGTGTTTTGATAGAAGCGCTCCGACCTTTGAATATTGTTGAGCTCGCGGAACCTGAGTAAGAGCGTTCCAGCTGGAAAGTTCTCTAAGTCAACGGAGCTTCTGGAGGGGCCGCTCTCGTTGATGCAGAGCCTTGATGGGAGCACTCTTGCAGAGTCGTTTGTCGAGACTTGGAGCGTGTTGAAGCCTTAGCGCAAGGAGAAGAGCAGAGCGAATTCCTGAGCGGAGAATCAACCTAAGTCCACGATCATGTCGGAAAACCTCAATGCTCTTTCTTGCCTCCAGAGTTGCGTGTCTTCAAATGAAGGTCTGGGGGGCTATTTATAATTTTCTGGAGGGTCACGGTTGTAATTGCGCTGAGGAGTGATTTATGCCGGTGAATGGCGTCGCTCCATTTTGATCACCTGTAGTGCCCTCCGGGCAGTTCGACCGGCAGCGGCCGAAGGCGGAGAGGGTCATTGACTGCCGGTGCACGCACACGCTGGGCACGGTCGCGCGGTGCACGACCACGCGGGGCGTGACCAAGTGGGGCACAGCTACACGGTGTGCGGCTGCGCACGGGGAGCGGCCGCGCAAGGACCAGCAGCGCAGTGCGCGACCTTACGCGCTCGCACGGTGCGCGGCCTCGCGCAGTGCAGCGGGGCGGTGAGTGGCCCAGAGAGATCGCGTGGCAGCGCGGTGCACGGCCTCGCATCGTACGACCGCGCGGCCCTAGGCGGCTGCATGGCTTTGCTCGGCCATGCGCGGGCAGGCCGCACGGGGAGCTTCTTCGTGTGCGCTGTCCCGACGCTCTTGCGGGTGTGCATGTGGTTTTGTGCCCCTCTCAAGTGTTTTTGGGCCTTTTGGGTGAGCGCAACTTTTTGCGTACTGCCCGCTTGACTGGGTTTGCTTGCTCCTGTTTCTTTGGCCGAAAAACTTTTCGGTTCAACTTAGAAAATTCACGGGAAACCCCATTAAATGCCTCCAAATTTTCGTGGGTCGTGACTCACGAAGTGTTGTGCCCGGAAATTTTTAATCTCGATCACTTGTCTTGCGAGTCACAAACTTAGAATTTCCTTAGTATGCACACGTCATAAGTTATCTTAGTTTGCAGCGTGAAAAGTTCCCTGGTTTAAACCTTGGTGTGGGTGTGGAACCTCCCGTGTTTGCTTTGTGAGCTAAAGGTTTCATAAGGAATGCATAGGCTGTCTTGGCCCTTACTTGGTGCGTGGCGCTTGTAGTGCGTCGTGGAAACATTCTCCCACTTTTTTTCTTGCATGTTGTGTTGGTGAGGAGGCATGTCACTTTTCACATTCCCTTTTATATGAGTGCGCATGTAGGATGTTTTGTGCTAACTTGCATGGTATCCGCAGAATGTTATCATTGGCGGTGTGACGTGGAAAATTTGTTGCCCCCTTGCCTCGGCGTCACGGAAGGATCTGCGGGCTTGTCACCACTTAAAGACATGGAAGGACACAATGCTTATTTTTGTGATGCGGCTTAGAATGATTTGACGTCCATTCCTATCAGGAGCTGGGAAAAAGCTTCTGGAGGCGGGGGAGCTCAGTGGCATTTGTGCCTCAAAAAGTTGTAATGATGTGAGCTTTCGCATTTGCAGTACACATGGAGTCTTGGGGCATTAGAGTAGAGTAAGGACGGATAGCTGAGCGGTCCCTGAGATGATAGCTACGAAGGTGGGTTCGTCATGGTTGCGCACTGTTTGAACTCCTCCGTGTATTTTGCTGGGGCTTCGCGTGTCGCGAAGGCCACAGGAGGCTTTCCGTCCCCCGAGCGGGCGTTGTCTTGAAAGATGGTGTTGGCGAAGTGAGAACACTTGATTGCATTCGTATCATACACACACTTGGTATGGTTGGTTTGTGTATTGTTTTTATCGTCTCCTTTGCTCGGTCACGCAAGTTTTCGCGTAAGGTGTTTAGCTTGCGACTTCCCTAGGACGTCTGCATTGCGTGGGGAAGATCCCGCCGCTATCAATAAGCAGGGGATCTTAGCGGTTACTCAACCGTTCTCTGTTGTTATCCTTGATGTGGTGTCTTGGCGTCGTGGCATGTGTTGTGGCGGTCCGGGAGCATCTAATGCTTTTTTATGTTCCATGTTCGCTAGGCGCCATCGCTGGCGATTGCCGCCGAGCGTTGGTGGCGAGTGCTCATTGCCTAAGCACGATGGGAATGAAACTTGCCCCATTTTCTTGGTAGTGCGGATAGACTCAGAGATTTGTTTGTTTCGGGAGGCGGCGATGGACCTGTGTTCATGTGTGCTTTGAGAGTGCCCAGGATCAGACAAAGTGACTTTGCTCGCTTTTGCCTGGGGAGGACCATAATCCGTCCGTGCGGTTATGATGAAGAACCTTGTTCAATCGCTCTTTTAGGAGGACCTAAGTCCATCCCAATGGAGATGGAGCATCTGAAGAATGAGAAGGCTCAATTGACCGTGGAGCTGAAGGATGTTGAGGTTAAGCGAGCGCCCACGATGGCTAAGTACAGCGGGCCTTACGACTTTGACATGGAGCGATCCCGTATCACGAAGGAGGTACGCTCTAGGATGATGGCGATTGGGATTAACCTGCTTAAGTGTGATGTCATGTACCTCTTGGGCTTTAGCAAGGGGTTTCGGGCTGCTCAGAGGATATCGGAGTACCGTGATCCAGGCATGGACGATGCCTCGGATGACGATGTTGACATTGATGTTGAGGGATGATCCTATTGTTCCCCTTTTTGTTTGTTTTCTTCTCCATTTCTTTATCTTGCGGGTGCACCTCTACATATTCCCATGATGATGTAGCCTGTGGGATAACTTTCATTTTAGTAAATACCCTTTTTGCTTTCGGATCTATTGCACTTTGGTTGTGATTCGGCACGCGTATCCTTTTTGGCAGAGTAGCGCTTTGCTCGCGTGTTTCTTGTTTACTCGTGCTTCTGGGAGAGCCATAGACCGCTGAGGTTTTGGAGGTGATGTGCCCCCACTTGTTCGTACCTTGAGCGAGCATGCTGGAGAACCTTTGTTTGTGCCTTTGGGAGAACCAGGGTTTGTCCACGTGGAGGGGGTGAGGAACCTTTGCCCGTACCTTAGGAGGATCGGGGTCCATCCAAGTGGAGGCGGCAGAGAACCTTTTTTCATTCGGAGCTCAGGAGGACCGAGTTCCGTCCGGGTGGAGGTGCCAAAGAACCTTTTTTGTTTGCGCCTTAGGAGAACTGTGGTTCATCCATGTAAAGGCGGTGAAGAACCTTTGTTCGTTCACGCCTTAGGAGGACCGAGGTCCTTCCAGGTTGATGTAACACCTCCCCTGTAATAACTGTATAATATGGGTCCGACCGGGGCCCCACAACATACATACGCCACAGCTTTAACGTTAAAAGATAATATTTACTACCAAGCTCAAAACTCAGAATAAACCAACATAAGAAATAGAAAACAAGACCAGAAGTTATCCACATACATAAGAGTATCAACACGGCCTTAATGTAACACCTCTACCCGTCACGTAGGATATAATAGAGGGTCCGGCCGGGGCCCCACACCATATTCCACAAACAGGCGGAGACGTCACGAAATAATACCAAGAACCATCGCACCCTAACACAGAGTATTCTAGCGGAAGCTTCAGGGTTGAAAATATGAACTCAATAATACAGGAATTGTCCACTTCTAAAGCAAAATAGGAATGTATACAACCATACACAATAGGTACACAGCCTTATGACGTTTACAAGTTTCTCTGAACATAAGGTGTGGTTTACAAACATCGACACGCAGACCGACCACACATGAACAATTCTAAGCAAAACAAAGCCTTTGAGGGCAGCAACGCAGCTTGGGCTTCAGCCCGCTAAGTCCCGCTTGGACCAGAACAACCTGCACCTGCAAGAACCAATCCACCAACTGGTGGAAAATAGGGCAACGATCAGCATTCAGCTGACCAATTATAACGACCCTGCCCCTGGCACGGGGCAGCGGAATTCCTTCCCTACATAGCAATTTCCATCACACATAAATATTTTCAGCCATCAAGGACATACATATCACAAATGTCGACACGATGACCCGACATTCCGTGCACTCAGGGCACATTCAGGTGTGCCGGAAACACCGGATCCCACCACCGTTCAGAGGTCTCAGACATGACGGTTAAACATGAGCATGATTAGTCTTTATGGCGCCCAGGCCAAAGACTCTCATTATGCCCCTGACGAAAGCCCAATGCCTTGACGCTCTCTTGTACAGCTGGCATAACGCAGTACAGATCAGCCACCCCCCGTTGCTCAAATCACCTTACCACAAAGGAATACCGAAGTACTCATGGTCAACTTACAGGCGCGGGTCGGTTTCACCTTTCCTGTTCGGCACTAAGTCTTTTATACCAAATGGCACTCACGGCCACAAGAGTCGAACCCAATTCTCACAATTTCCTGGACTTCCTCTAGTACTTCCTGCGGCACCAAGCCACAGGAATCCACCACATATTTCATGCATACTAGCAATAATCACGGAGTCTTCTCCGATGTGCAAACAAGCATCACCAATCCAGACCAACATGTCCGGATGGGCTTCACATAACATGCCTAACCGTACTCACACTTCCGGTTCTAATGTGCTACAACAAGGGATGGACCACCAATCCCAAGGGAATCTCTTCGCCATCCACCTTTTGGTGGAGGATTCCTATGCAAATGCAAGAAAGAAGGACTTCACTTGTCCAAGAAGTAAATCATTACCCTTGGAAGATACTTCAGAGCCATGGGGAGAAAAGCAAACGGATGAACGTCCTCGCAGCAGCCTTGCCTTCTCAAATCCGAACTCGGCTCGCGATTTGAACCACCGTGGCACCACCGGCGGCCGGAAACCTCTTCTTCTTCTTCCTCCTCTTGCTCTCCTCTCTCTCTCTTAACTTAAGAAAGAGAATGACTCAACTCAAATGAGCTTTCTTCTCCTCAAGGCCGGCATTATAACCCCAGGGAAGAGCCTAGACCAGGATCTTGGTCAAAGAAAATTAACGGCTCAGATCAGCCCTTAAATTGATTTTCCTGGGCCGAACACGGGTTGTGACACGCCCGTGTCACAAGCCGTGTTCCTTAAGCGGCTACAAAACTGACTCACTCAGTCCAGAACATGGGCTTAGAAACGCTCGTGTCAAACCCTTGACACGCCCGTGTCAGAAAGCACACGGCCGTGTGACTAGCCGTGTCACTCTTTCAACACAAGACCAGATCACCCGAGAAGGACACGGCTAAGGCACACGCATGTGTCCTTAGCCGTATGCCAAACACGCCCATGTGACACGCCCGTGTCATAGGCCGTATTCCACACTCAACGCCACTCAACGCCACCCGGGTATTCACCCGAGCAGGACACGCCCGTGTCCAAGGCCGTGTCACCACACTCAACGCCATTCTACTCAATGCCACTCAATGCCACCAGGGTATTCACCCGAGCAGGACACGCCCTGAGACACGCCCGTATCCTAGGCCGTGTGCACTGGACACGCCCTGGGACACGCCCGTGTCCCAGGCCGTGTGCACTGGACACACCCTGGGACGCGCTCATGTCCTAGGCCGTGTCACCAAGCCTGACTCATTTTTGGACTTAGGGATTTTTGGGGTGTTATAATCCTCCCCCCTTAAAATAAATTTCATCCTGAAATTTGTACGCAGCAAGGGAACAAACATTATAATGCTACTCCACTAACAGATTTGTTATAACAGAACGTACACGGTCAACAAATTACACAAAAAGCTCGGGAAACTCAGCTCGCATGGTCTGCTCTCGCTGCCATGTTAGCTCCTCACGGCTACAATTGTCCCACCGGACTTTGACCATCCCAATCATCTTGTTCTACAACTGCTTTTCGGCTCGATCCTCGATTTGAGTAGGCCTAACTTTCGTCGTTAGCCCACTGTCGACTGATACTTGATCTGCAACAACCACTTGGACTAGCTCTCTTAGCACCTTCTAACACAGAGACATGAAACACATCATGTAAACCACTCAGCTCTTGCCAAAGTGCTAACCGATAGGCAGCTTCACCAATACGCTTGACCACTTCAAACGGTCCCAGATACCTCGGGCTCAACTTTTTCAGACGTCGTATCCTGGAAACACCTTTGAATGGTTTGATTTTCAAGTACACCCAATCGCCCACCGCAAACTCCACATTTCGGTGCTTGGCATTGTAATACTTAGCTTGCCTGTCTTGAGCCACCATCCATCTTTCACGTATCAACCGTATAACTGAGTTGGCATCATCTAACTCTTTTCGCCGATACAACTTCGTTTCGCCAGTCTCCGCCCAAGCCAAAGGTGTACGATATTTTCTACCGTATAAAGCCTCAAAGGGCGCCATCTGGATACTCGCTTGGTAGCTGTTATTATAGGCGAATTCAACCACACCGAGATGATCTTCCCAATTCTTCCCGAAATCCAGTGCACACATTCGGAGCATATCCTCCAACGTCCTGTTGGTCCTCTCGGTCTGACCATCCGTTTGAGGGTGGAAGGCCATACTAAAATGTAATTTTGTACCCAACAGTTCGTGGACTAATCTCCAATCACCCGAAGTGAAACGCCCATCTCGATCACTAACGATGCTACGGGGCACACTGTGAAATCGTACAATAGTATCCACGTACATCTTTGCCAACTTCTCAACTTAATCATCCTTACGGTTCAGGATGAAGTGTGACACCTTGGTTAACCGGTCCACAATCACCCATACCGCATCATTTCCACACTGTGATCTCGGTAATCCATGCACGAAATCCATGGAAATATCGTCAAATTTCCATTCAGGAATAGGTAACGGCTTTAGTAAACCACCCGGTTTGGCATTCTGCCTTTACCAAAGCACACGTTTGACACTTAACGACATAGTGTGCTATGTCCTTCTTCATTCCAGGCCACCAGAACAGCTTCTTCATATCTTTATACATCTTCGTGCTCCCGGGGTGAACTGAATATTTGGTGAAGTTGCCTTCATACATCACCTCTTCACGAAGCTTACCCTTACTTGGGACACACAGACGACCGTCCTTCTAAAAAAGACCGTCAATAAATGAAAATCTAGAGACCGCACTTTTCGCTGCATAGCGTTGTAGACTTTCATCAAGTTTTGTCGCTTGTTGAACTCTGTGTGCCAGGTCACACTGTACCTCCGTCCAGTTTAAGCACGCATCTGCAGTGGCATTCCTTTCAACACAAGAAATATTTAATGCCTTTAGTTCTCGAATTAGGCTTTCATCATGCCGTAAAAGCCAACTTGCCCTTGCCGGAGTCCGACGACTCAAGGCATCCGTGACTACATTCCATTTACTGGGAGTATAATGAATCTGGAAGGTGTAGTCACCAAGAAACTCCATCCACCTTCTCTGTCGCATATTAAGATCTTTCTGATCCAACAGATATTTCAGGCTCTTATGGTCCATGAATATATCCACTTTCATGCCATATAAATAATGATGCCACAGTTTGAGTGCAAATATAACCGCCGCCAATTCCAAATCATGGACGGGGTAATTCCGTTCATGCACCTTCAACTGGCGCGAGCCATAAGCTATAACTTTTCTGAATTGCAAAAGAACGCAGCCTAAGCCGCTTCCTGATGCAACACTATAGACCTCAAAGCCGTCTTGCCAACATGGCGATGTTAAGATTGGCGCTGCGATCAAACGACTCTTTAACTCTTCAAAAGCTCGAGCGCACTTCGGCGTCCAAATGAACTTCTGATCCTTTCTCGTTAGTGTGGTGAGAGGCAAAGCTATTCTCGAGAAATTCTATATGAAGCGCCTGTAGTAGCCCGTAAGCCCAAGAAAACTCCTGACTTCTGCTACTGAAGAGAGAGTAGGCCACTCCCGTATAGCAACTATCTTGGAAGGATCCACCGCAATGCCTTCTCCACTAACCACATGGCCAAGGAAAGCCACTGACGACACCCAAAACTCACACTTAGAGAACTTGGCGTAGAGCTTATTCTTCCTCAGAGTGTGCAACACCATCCGCAAGTGATTTGCATGATCTTCTTCGGATTGGTAATATACGAGGATATCGTCAATAAAGATGATCACAAAGAGGTCCAAGTATTCCCTAAATGTTCGATGCATCAAGTCCATAAATACCGATGACTCATTAGACAACCCAAACGGCATTACCGTGAACTCATAGTGACCATAGCGTGTTCCAAATGCTGTTTTGGGTATGTCACTTTCACAAACTCTCAGCTGATAGTAGCCTGACTTCAAATCCAACTTGGAGTATACAGTCGAGCCAACTAACTGATCAAACAAGTCGTCGATCCGTGGAATTGGATACTTGTTCTTTTCTGTTAGTTTGTTCAGTTCTCGATAATCAATGCATAGACGCAAGCTGTAGTCCTTCTTTTTCACAAAGAGAACCGGCGCGCACCAAGGCGAGTGACCTGGGCGTATATAGCCCTGCTCTAGCAATTCTTGCAACTGAACTTTTAGTTCCGCCATCTCCTTTGGCGCTACTCGATAAAGCGAGCGGGCCACAGGTTTCGCACCTGGCACCAGCTCGATAGCGAAGTCGATTTCCCTTTGGGATGGTAACCCCGGAAGGTCTTTTGGAAACACATCATCGTATTCCGATACAATCGGCACCTCACTTACACTGGACTTCAGCTCCACCGCCTCAATGAGTGTGAAGAATAACTCTGCACCCTTCCGAATTGCCTTAATGACTTGGAGAGCAGATATAAATACCATACTCATCCCTCGAATGCCACTGAACTTGGCCTCTTGTTCGGTATTTTTCCCCAGTGTAACCTTTTTTGAGGTGCAATCTATACAAGCATGCTGCTCTGATAGCCAGTCTATACCAAAGATTATATCAAACTCTGATATCGGAAATACTAACGTTTCCACCTTGAAATCCCGACTCCCTATCTTGATCTCAACACAACAAGACTTATCCGCACACATCAAACATCTGTTAGGTAGTAACACCTTCAGACTGTCTATCGCGGTCCGTATAGGCACCCCGATTCGTAAGATAAAATCTTCCGACAGAAACGAATGTGAAGCACCTATATCGAACAGTGCTCGTGCCAGAGAGTCCCGTATAAGGACAAAACCTATAACACCAAATTTAAAACAAGCACAACACACAGCATACAATAAAATTTAAAACTGCGCGCACCTGTGATGACATCGGCCTGCTTAATGGCCTCCTGTTGCCCAAGGTTGAAGACCCAGGGCTGCACGTGCGATGCAAAAGACTCCACCACAGTCTTCCCTTTCTCCGCATAAGACGCTCCCTTATTATTTTCACCCTTCAGAGGGACAACTCGGCAATCACGTGCGAAGTGTCCCAACTTCCCACACGTAAAACAAGCACGAGATCCATACCCAGAAGATGCTTCCGTCACAGTCGCTGAAGGAGCTTGTCCCGTAGATTTGGACTTCTTATTCCACCTCCTTCGGTATCCAGACTTCTCCCGACGCGGCGGCTTAAACTCCTGTTTCGCAACATCTAAGGTCCCCCTTGCTTGTCCTCTTTTCATATCCTTTTCCAAAGACCGAGCCGTACATAACAACGTTTGGAATCCCTGATTCACAGAACTTGAGAGCAAATACCGCAGCTCATCTCGTAGTCCCCCATAAAACTGACTGGTCTTACGCTCCTCTTCGGCGAAGATATTTCCCGCGTACCGTCCCAAACACGTAAATTCATGCAGATACTCATCCACACTATGCTCCCCTTGAGTTAAACGTTGGAACTCCAACTCCATGGAAATTCTTTGCTGCATCGGGAGATGCTTTGCTAAAAACAATCGAGAGAACTCTTCCATTGAGACTCCCGTCAAACGTCTGCCCGCCAAGTGATGCAGTTCTACCTCGTCCCACCACAACCGAGCCTCTCCCTCAAGCAGGAAAGTGGTTAGTGTGACTTTCTGTTCCTCCTCTACTCTGATAACTATCAAGAGCCTCTTAATCCTTGAGAGCCAATCCTCCGCTTGGGCTGGGGAACCCGCCCCAGTAAATTGAGGAGGATTGAAGCTTATGAACAGCTTTAATTGTTGATCTATTGCCAGCGGATCAACTACATCCTCTACTGGTTCTTGTCTTATCTCAGCATGAATTGGCACCACTGCAGGCCGAGCCTGCCCAGCTTGCTGAGCATTCATAACCGCAAACACTGTCTCCGTAATCAAACAGACAGTTTCAGCAGATGGAGGAGGTGTGGGCACCACAGCCGGTGTCGCACTTTCAACAGAGTGCTGAGGTTCTGACTGACCCGCAACACTTCTAGTCACCTATATGTGTAGAAACACTATTTAGCGACTAAACAAGCGACAAACAAACCAAAAGTGAACACACAGGTTCACCAAACAAGTGTATATACATTCCTAAGTGGACATTATTGAGTTCAATATTTGCGTTATAACGGCAGCACTGACACGTGCTCGCCACCCCTCAAAAGAATTCGTCCGCGAATTCGGAAGAGATCGACCAACAAGCTGATACCAAATTGTAACACCTATACCCGCCACGTAGGATATAATAGAGGGTCCGGTCGGGGCCCCACACAATATTCTACAAACAGGCGGAGACGTCACGAAATAATTCCAAGAACCATCGCACCCTAACACAGAGCATTCTAGCGGAAGCTTCAGGGTTGAAAACATGAACTCAATAATACAGGAATTGTCCACTTCTAAAGGAAAAGAGGAATGTACATAACCATACACAACAGGTACATAGCCTTATGGCGTTTACATGTTTCTCTTAACATAAGGTGTGATTTACAAACATCGCCATGCAGGCCGGCCACACATGAACAAGTCTAAGCAAAACAAAGCCTTCGAGGGCAGCAACGCAGCTTGGGCTTCAGCCCGCTAAGTCCCGCTTAGACTAGCATCACCTGCACCTGTAAGAACCAATCCACCAACCGGTGGCAAACAGGGCAACGGTCAGTATTCAGCTGACCAATTATAACGACCCTTCCCCTGGCAGGGGGAAGCAGAATTCCTTCCCTTCATAGTAATTTATATCACACACATAAATATTTTCAGCCACCAAGGCCATACATATCACAAATGCCGGCACGACGGCCCGACATTCCGTACACTCAGGGCACATTAAGGTGTACCGGAAACACCGGATCCCACCACCGTTCAGAGGTCTCAGACATGACGGTTAAACTTGAGCATGATTAGTCTTTATGGCGCCCAGGCCAAAGACTCTCATTATGCCCCTTACGAAAGCCCAATGCTTGACGCTCTCTTGTACATCTGACATAACGCAGGTACAGATCAGCCACCCCCCGTTGCTCAAATCGCCTTGCCATAAAGGAATACTGAAGTACTAATGGTCAACTTACAGGCGCGGGTCGGTTTCACCTTTCCTGTTCGGAACTAAGTCCTTTATACCACATGACACTCACAGCCACAAGAGTTGAACCCAACTCTCACAATTTCCTGGACTTCCTACAGTACTTCCTGCGGCCCCAAGCCACAAGCATTTACCACATATTTCATGCATACTAGCAATAATCACGGAGTCTTCTCCGATGTGCAAACACGCATCACCAATCCAGACCAACATGTCTTGATGGGCTTCACACAGCATGCCTAACCGTACTCACACTTCCGGTTCTAATGCGCTACAATAAGGGATGAACCACCAATCCCAAGGGAATCTCTTCGCCATCCACCTTTTGGTGGAGGATTCCTATGCAAATGCAGGAAAGAAGGACTTCACTTGTCCAAGAAGGAAATCGTTACCCTTGAAAGACGCTTCAGAGCCATTGGGAGAAAAGAAAACGGATGAACGTCCTCGCAGCAGCCTTATCTTCGCAAATCCGAACTCGGCTCGCGATTTGAACCATCGTAGCACCACCGACGGCTGGAAACCTCTTCTTCTTCCTCCTCTTGCTCTCCTCTCTCTCTTAACTTAAGAAAGAGAATGACTCAACTCAAATGAGCTTTCTCCTCCTCAAGGCCGGTATTATCACCCCAGGGAAGAGCCTAGACCATTGGATCTTGGTCAAAGAAAATGAACGGCTCAGATCAGCCCTTAAATTGATTTTCCTGGGCCGAACACGGGTTGTGACACGCCCGTATCACAGGCCGTGTTCCTTAAGCGGCTACAGAACCGACTCACTCAGTCCAGAACATGGGCTTAGACACGCCCGTGTCAAACCCCTGACACGCCCGTATCAAAAAGCACACGGTCGTGTGACTAGCCGTGTCACTGTTTCATCACAAGACCAGGTCACCTGAGAAGGACACGGCTAAGGCACACGCCCGTGTCCTTAGCCGTGTGCCAAACACGCCCCTGTGATACGCCCGTGTCACAGACCGTGTTCCACACTCAACGCCACCCGGGTATTCACTCGAGCAGGACACGCCCTTGGACACGCCCGTGTCCAAGGCCGTGCCACCACACTCAACGCCATTCTACTCAACGCCACTCGGGTATTCACCTGATAAGGACACGCCCTGGGACACGCCCGTGTCCTAGGCCGTATGCATTGGACACGCCCTGGGACACGCCCGTGTCCCAGGCTGTGTCACCCAGCCATACTCATTTTGGGACTTAGGGATTTTTGGGGTGTTACACTTAAGGCCTTATAACCAAAAAGAGTCCAAAACTCAAATAATAACAACAAACATCAACGTCCATAAACACTCCTAGACTACCTCGACATGCAAGCCAGAAACATAGTGCATCAAACATACAATTCCACAAAACAGAGCTATTACACAACTTAAAACACTTCAAGAGGCTTAGGCCTTTTTGGCCGACGAGCTAGCTCCTGCTTGCGATCCTTGCCCTGTAAAAATTGGTGGTAACGTGGGTCAGCAAAGGCTGACCTCAACTGTGTAACCAACACATCTCCTCCCGGCCGTCCCTAGCGGACCCCAGGGCACTCCATCACCCTGCAGGTCAGCACTTCGTATGCAATATACATAAACATGTAAAGCAGTAAAACAAGTTTGAATGTCTCATACAACAAACATGTTTCTATGTTGAGCACAAGAAATAGGGGGTCTACAGTGCATCATGTATGTAATCCTGGGTCTCACCCAAGGCACCCTAAGCGCATGAATCTAACACATCATCACGCATCATCAATCAGGTAATTTCAATTTCCCCATCGGCGTCAAGCTGCAAACAAAAAGGGGAAATGAAATTCCCCTATCGACATACAAGCCGCCACACGGAAAACTTGCCAAGGCCCCACTGCTCGTGGGTCTTAGACTCAGGCTTGCTTACAAACCCTGAATTCTCACGTCAGGATTCCGTCTCACACACAAACTGATTCTAAGAACCCTTGCTGGACCCCACCCGCTCGTAAGCTTCATTGACCGGGCTTGTCCTATGCGTGACATTTTCGTCAGTCTCATAGAAGGGGACTAGTCTCGCCGGGACACTCTCCCCACATTACTTGCATGTCACGGGATAGCCAGCAGACCACGGGGACAAAGCCGCACCTTAGCACATCACAATCCATAGCCTTTCCCACCCTAATCCATTGTTCGTACTACAACATTCCCGCGCACCAAGGAAACCATCTACCGCCAACGCGGAGCTAACCTTGTCCGGTTCCGGCTACACGTACTCACTCAAAAATAGGGGAAACACATACATCACAAACGGCATCTTGCCGCAACGAATTTCTACAAAATCCTTAAGACTCGCTATACAACATCACCGAGTCAGACTAACGGTCGCGAATACGGCTTCACCCACAATGCCTAATCCACCAAAGGGAGCGGATCTCTAATGCAATATCATGTCGGGGACGGACACAATCGACCCGGTGGTTCTTCTTGAACCATGGAGACCCAAACCCCTCTCATTTGAGAGATCTAGTGCCCAAAAGCTTGAAAAGCAAGAAAGAAGAAGATGTTATGCACGCATCCTAGAAACCGAGAGGAGAAATGTCGTTACCTTACGACCCCTCTTCCTAGCAATGAAATACTTGCTATGAACGGATTGACACGAGCGCCTCCACGCCCTCTCCACGGATCTGGTCTCAGAACGATGATCGGAGCTCTGAAGCTCCGTCAATGGTGGAAGGAAGCTCTCTCCTTCCTCCTCCCTTAACTTCCTCTCCACCCTAACTCACTCTAGAAGATGAGAAATGAGGGGAAAGACACTCTCTGCCCTAATAAAGTCATTTGGATGGAAGATCCTGGGCCCTTGGATCGAGTTTAAGGAAGCATCGGACGGCCACAAAAGAAAATGACGGAACAACACCCGCCCGCACGATCAATGGCGCACGACCAGTGGTCATGCACACTGAGTCCCATGATCGTGCGATTAACAATGGCAGAACTCTAGAAAGAAAAGGGATAAATGCGCATGAGCAGCGGCGCACGACCAGTGGTCATGCGCACTAAGTCCAATGGTCGTGCGGTTGCCCTAGGTAGAACTTGGAAGAACGGAGAATAGTGCGCACGATCAGTAGCGCACGGTCAGTGGTCGTGCGTAATGGATCCCATGATCGTGCGCTAGTTTCAATATTGTGCTCATTGACCTACTGCCAGCGGTACCTCTACCTCCAGGCATTAGCTTCCAGCGACTCCAGGTCTGAAAACTGGTGTGTTACAGTGGAGGTGGCGAAGAACTTTTGTTCGTTTATGCCTCAAGAGAACCGGGGATCATCCAAGTGAAGGTGCAAATGAACCTTTGTCAATCTCGACTGAGAGGTGCAAATGGACCTTTGTCCATCTCGCCTAAGGTGTAGAAGGGATTTCGCCGATCTCGCCTGAGGTGCAGAAAGGCTTTCTCTAATCTCGCCTGGGAGGTTGAGAAAGGCTTTTGCCAATCTCACCTAGGAGGTACAGAAAGGATTTCACCCATCTTGTCTGGGATGTGAAGAAAGTCTTTCGCCGATCTCGCATTGCGATGACCCGTTGGTGGTGGATAGGAAAACAGACGCTGCCTTGCTGAAAAGAAAGATATAGGTGTTCGTGAGCACACCTTTGCGGCTTATTCTTCAAGGCAGAAATAGGGAAAGAAGTAAACAGTAGGGGACATGCCAGCCTAGGCCTCGCTCAGACATCCTTGTCCCTAGTGCTGACTGGGGTGTGCCTGCTGAAGGTAGCAAAGTCATGTCACCTCCTATTTGCCTTGTATGATACCGATCCTGCATGGGGTGACGAACTTCAGTGCTAGGTGCGGGATGGAGGGTATTGCCTCGAAGAGTGCTTAGACCAGGCGCCCGAAAATCACATTGTATGTCGAGCTGGAGTCGACTACTATGAATTGGACATCCCAGGTTGCTTGCCTAGGAATTTCCCTAGAGTTATGGGGGAGGTTGATCGTTCCCCGTATGTATACGGGCACGTTGTCAAAGCCATACAATGGCCTGGTTGTTGGTTCGAGCCGCTCTCGAGGGACCTTCATGTTGAGCAGTGTAGATTTGAATAAGATGTCTACCGAGCTTCTACTGTCAATTATTATCTGTCTGACCCTGAAGTTAGGATCGCCAATTCCTACGCTGATGACAAGGGGATCTTGGTATGGTGTGCGCACACCTTTCAAGTCTTCGTCCCCAAAGCTGATGGCAGTATTCGCTTATATCCTCGGGTCTTCTTGGCTATTCTTATGTTGTGCGACGGAGAGGATTTGGAAGGGTGAGCCGGCAATAGTTCCGACCTCCCCGAACATTTGTTTTCCCCCTGCGCACCATGGCCTGATGGGGGCCAATCCTTTCCCAGTTGGTGCGGCGGGGCTGATTGGGTACTTGAGTTTTGCAAGTATCTTCCTAGATGCCCCTATCGGATGAGTTGCTTGTTGGGTTCATTGATCCCAATGATCCTGATTTGTAAGAAGTCAAACAAGTCAATGATATATACAAGTATGTATTTGATGTATGGTTAAGTTTCATGTGCAGGGTGAAAACTTGAAGAAATGACTATGTACAAAAGTGTCGACACACTTCACAACTATGTCTACACTTTATAAGATAAGTGTTGAGTACAGACTTGAAGCAAGTACAAAAGTGTCGACACACTTCACAACTATATCGAAACCTTTGTAGGAGAAGTGACGAGATCAAAAAGATATAAGACAACAGTGTCAAGACACAACACTTCACTCGACAGTTCAGACAGCTGTGTCGAGACAATTCAGTTATCTCGACACCTTGAAGATCAAGTCAGCTGAAGGAAGCTGGATGAAGAAATGCAGCTAAGTCCACAGGCATTGAGTGAAGGCAGTTCACTCAACGCCATCGCACAAAAAGCGTTGAATAAAGCCGGGTCTGTCAAAGCCTAAGCAGTGGAAGACAGAAAATTGGTTAAGTCTAGAAGCATTGAGTGAAGCTTGATCACTCAACGTCATGCTAGTTTAGTCAAAGATATAGAAGAAAGACAGGAAAATCTATCTAAATACAAAAGCATTGAGTGAGGCCAACTCACTCAACGCTATATGACAGATAGCGTAGAATCATGCTGCTGCTGTCAATGCCTAAGGAGAAACCAAAATTTTTCTTAAGTCCAGAATCATTGAGTGTAGTCAACACACTCAACGCCTTCATGCAAAGCAGAATTCTTTTAAGTCCAGAATCGTTGAGTGTAGTCAACACACTCAACACCATCAGATAGAGCAAAATTATTCTAAGTCCAGAATCGTTGAGTGTAGTCAACACACTCAATGCCATCAGGCAGAGCAGAATTATTCTAAGTCCAGAATCATTGAGTGAAGTCAACACACTCAACACCATCAGGTAGAATAGAATTTTTCTAAGTCCATAATCATTGAGTGAAGCCAGTTCACTCAACGCACTCAACGCTTGGAGTGATTTTGTGAAATTGGCTAAGTCCATAACTGATGACGTCCGAAAAGTCAACAAAAGTCAACAAAATTTAAAATGATCATATAAGTGTTGCTACTCATCACTAACGTCGCCATCAGTCACATTCTGTGAAATTAAGGATATAATCAGCCGTTAAAGCAAATACACGTGTCAATCATCTCGATGGATGACGGGATTATAAATAGAAGATGAAATCGAGATCAAGACAACATTCTGATAGATCAATTCATTTCGCAAAAAGATGAGCCGGAGTTAATCTTCTTCCCCCACCTTTGTTGTAGAGACAAGAACTTCAATTCCACAAATCTGAAGAGTCTCTGAGTTAGCTATTACAATCAACATCTGCTACAACAAGATTAGAGTGTTACTCTAAGGAAGAAGAATCAGTCTAGGCAAGCCCTAGATGAAGTTGCTTCTCCATTCAAGCAGAGCCAAATCAGAAGATCAATCTTTGGATCGGTGAAGAAGAAATCTGATATGGGTTTTTCTCAGGACAGAAGGAAAGGCAGAGCAATTGAATTCTGCCTTACAGGTTTGCTGATCAAAGAAAATCATTCACATTCTTTCCTCCTTCATCAGTAAGATCAGAATCAATATTCTGAGTAACTTCCAGCACAAGCAACATATCATTGAAGATTGCCTTTCTTGTTGCTGAGAAGAAGAAAGAGCTGAGATTCACTCGGCTCAGGAAGTAGTTGATTCAGAGAACAAAATCTCTCGAGTCAAATTATTTTAATCATTCAAATTCTGTAGATCTGTTCAAAATCTTTGTTGTAAGGCCTAGATTATAAAGGCTGTGTATGGATCTGTGAGATCAGTGTTATAAAGCCTAAGTTATAAAGGCTAAGAGTAGGATCTAGTATAGGATCTGTGTGTTAGGGCTGATCTCCCAGCCTGTGTTGAAGGGCATTTGTGCCTGTGTGAGGTGACCAGGTAATTACTGTGTAGTGGGGCTGAGTGCCTGCGTTGTAAGTCTCAGTGGAGACTGAGTGATCCGGTGGGATCATGTTATAATCTCTGAGGAGCCAATTTATTGGAGAAGTTTCTTGTCTAATATTCTATTAGAAAAGCGGGAGGGACAGTGAATGTACCCATATACTGGGGAACCACTATAAATATCTGATGTGTTATGTGTTATTTTCTTGAAAGTAGAACTAAGCAAACACAGTATGCAAGTGAAGGGATAGATCTTATCTTTACTCTAGAGTTTATATATATGTATACAAAGGAAACAATCAGCATAGAAATAAAAAGCAAAAAGCAAACCAGATGACATAAAGATTTTATAGTGGTTCCCCTAAAACTTGGGTACATACACTCTTCTACCACCCTGGTAGGAATCCACTATAGGTTTTTGATCAGGTGCCCTGCCACCATAAGATCTATTTTCAAAGGAGATCTAGCAACCCTTTGAGTTTTTGACCAGGTGCCCAAAAACCAAACCGAGTCTTTTGATCAGGAGACTTGACAACCAAATGATAACTTTTGAAGGGAGTTAAAAACCCTTTATATAGGAAATTGAAATAAAGATGATGTTCTTCTCTGTCAACAATATGAGGGAAGACTAGTGGATTTTGTTGATGTTGTCAAAGCTCCCCCTGAGATGTAGAATAGTTCAGGAGTGGAAGCTTTGTTTTAGGGTGTAGGCCTTCAAGGAAGACTTCTCCTTCCAGTATATTTATCTGAGTGATTCTGAAGTTGATCTCAAAATAATGATTGTTTGCTGGAAGAAAAGCTTGAGGCAGAAAGTCTGAATCTATATGCCAGCCTGTGTGTGACTCTTTTGATAGAAAAACTTCTAATCATCTTCTATCTCTGTATGCTTGAGGAATTCAAATATTTGAATTCATTCTGAACAGCTGGAGCATTCCCTAGAATGCTAACTGCCTTGGAAAAAGATTAGCAGTTAACTCTGTGATAATATCCACATTTAATGCTGCCTCTAAACGGTTATTTTCATTGGAATATATTGCATTAAATATCAGAGTTATATCTGCCTGAAATTAATCTCATTAGAGTATTCTGCCTTCAGAATAATTTGCCTGAAATTAAATCTTGAAAATAATCAATTTCTAGAAAGAGATGACTGCTTAAAACTCTATCTGGAAATCGTCGAACTGAGCAAGAAATTCGTCGACCTAAGCTTGGAGATCGTCGAGCTAAAGATGCTTGATTGTCGATCTGAGCTCAGAGATCGTCGAGCTTAGACTTGCTGTCATCAAGCTGAGATGTCTCCTTCGTCTAGCTGAGATTTTGATATTAGCTCATAGTTTGTCGATCTTAGCTGGACTTTCGTCGAACTCAACTCAGAGAAGGAACTTTGAGTTCGTTGATCTGAGATCGACGATCGTCGAGCTGAGTTTGACTATCGTTGAACTAAATTTCCTGAACTTGAAATCTGAATTTATCTGGAATCTTCTGAAGGAATGGTCCTGGAAATAATCCTATGACCCTTGACTATACATAGATGGGTCAACCTAGGCATCCTAATAGTAATCCTTGCCCAAATCAGAACTTCAAAAGACCTTAATAACCTATTCACCCCCCTCTAGGTGATTAGTTACCCTTGTATTCAAAGACTTTCAAGTGGTATCAGAGGGAGGTTACTTAAGAAAGGCTTAACAGTTTGAGTAGATCTCAAGAGTAGTTGTCAAAAGGTTCAGATGGGTTCAAGAGAGAATCACAAGGAGCTAGGATCCATGAAACTTCCTCTCTGTAGGAAGGAGAATTTTTGTATATGGAAGGAAAGGGTCAGATTGTTCATGGAGGCATCTGATCCTATGATCTACATAACAGTTCAGGAAGGATCCTTCATCCCTATGAAGGTATTTGTCCTTGATGCAAACATTCAGACTCCAAAGAAGTATACTGAAATGACTAAGGATGAAGTCATTTTAGCTATAATAGATAAGAGGGCACAAAATATTATAGTTAGTGCCATAAATGACTCCACCTTTCAAAACTTGGTGCACTGCAAGACCTTAAAGGAAATGTGGGACACTTTGGTAATTTACATGGAAGGTACTGAGGAAGTCAGAGATGATACAAAGTCAATGCTCAATCAAGAGTATGAAGCTTTCAGACAGATCAGGGAGGAGAACATAACTAGTTGCTATGAAAGATTTTTCAGAACTATTAATGAGCTAAGGACCTATGACCGAGTCTTTAGCAACTATGAGATAAATGATAAGTTCTTTAGGCCTCTTACTAGAGACTAGGATACTAAGATATGTGTCATTAGAGAAGTGGCAAAGCTGGCAGATACTCCACCATCCACACTTTTTGGTAAGTTGTTGTCATATGAGATGCAGCTGACTGCAAAAAAGGAGGAAGAGAAGACTAGCAAAGTCCAGGCCAAAGAATCTACTATGGAATTCAAGGTTGATAGCTCTAAGAGGAGCAAGGAGAAGAATCCTTCTCCCCCAAGAAGGCCAGCTAAGTCAGAAAGTTCAGATCAAGAGACATCAGACTGTAATATGTCTGATGAAGAATTTGTTGCTTTCTCAAGACAATTTCTGAAGACGATGAAGACGAAGGTGTGGAGGAGCAAACCTACCTCTTCCTTTCAACACAAGGAGGACTATTATAGAAACAAGAAGAAACCCTCCAAGGAGGGAAGGTATGACCCAAAATCTGGTAAACATGTTTCTAATAAGGTTATTTGTTTTTGTTGCAGTAAGCCAAAGCATGTTGTGGCTGAATGTCCTATGAAGAAGGAGGAGGCTGATGAGAAAAATCACCACCATAAGAAGGGCAAGAAGGAGAAGACCTTCATTGCTAAGAAGGAGAAAAGATGGACTGACTCATCCTCCTCAGAGTCAGATGATGAAGATTAATCCTACATTGGGTTGATGGCTAAATTAGATGAGGAATCTTGTCAGGATCAGCCTGGACCATCTAAGGTGAACTCTCCATCCAGCTCTTCATCTAAGTCGAATTATAAGACTAGCCCTAGTTCAGAAGCATCTCAATTCTGTGATGAAGATGGGTCTGAATCAGAGGAAGATGTCAATTTAGTTATTGAAAAGTATGGCGTCTTGCTGAATGCTTTCAAGAAAAGCAGGATGCTAGCCAAGAAGTAGGCTAAGGAAATATCATCCCTTTAGCTTGCTGCTTCCCAGCATACAGAATTGTTGGATCTGAAACTGACGTAAATCAGTGAACTAGAAACCATTTCCTTCATTCAGATAGGCACCATTGAGTACCAGGATAACCAAATAAGGGACCTGAAAGAATTGCTTGGGAGGGAGAGGAGGATAGTGGCTAGCTACTCCAAGCCAAGTTCAGTGCTTCCCTTGATAGACGTCTTCTCCTCCCAAAAGGATAAGAAGGGGTTGGGTTTCAAGGGAAGAATAAGAGATGTCAATCCTAAGGGAAAGGGCAAAGCTCCATTGCATCCACTAGCCTCCAAGCCTCCCATTCAATTCAATAGAGTATTGCTACCCTCAAATAGGTATGACCAAGAGAGCATCCATGGTCACTAGATGAATGGTAGGTCCACTAGTGGGAACAAAGGTGTTCTCCACCATGATGGAAGATATAGCAGGGGGCAAGTGCCTTCAAGGCTCCCCATGAGGAAATTCAAATGGCCCATCCTGGACCATTTTTTTTTGGTGCACCAGCCCCTTCACTCAAGGGTAAAATTGCAGACTGTTCTAAAATATTCCAACCCACTCTAAGACCAAGGGCAAGTCTGTTAGTAGACCAGACTTTGGCATATCAGAGGCCATCAAGAGTATACCCTCTAAAAAGAAGACAACTTCTGGTATGGCTCAAGATATCCCAAGTAATTCCACTGTCAGACCCACCACTAATCAGACTAGGGCTGGGAAACAAAAGAACAGGTCTGCTGCTGCACTTTCTAGACCAAGAGCTGCTGTCAACACAACTACTAGACCAACTCAGAAAATAAGATACAACATCCATGAGTGTTGGTGATGTCGCAAGGTAGGCCACTTTGCTATTGATTGCTAACACAATCATAGTATACAGAGAATTAATGTAAGCTTGCCTGTCAGAAGAGATGCAGGTAGGCATTATCAGACTAACATACACCTAGGACCCAATAAATATTGAGGTACTAAGGTAAAATAAATATGTTCTCCAGGTTAGTCCAAGTATCCATACCCCTATATGGTACTTGGACAGTGGTTGTTCCAGACACATGACTGGAACAAAGAGCAATCTAAAGGAGTCATTCCAGTAAAGGATGGACCCAAAGTGATATTTGGTGGATCAGATAGAGGGATCATTAAAGGTTATGGTAAGATTACTAATGGCTTAGTCACTTTCACAAAAGTGGCTTATGTGGAAGGGTTGCAACACAACCTTATAAGCATAAGCCAATTATGTGATCTTGGCTATGTCATATCTTTCTACAAGGATAAGTGCCATATTAGGAGATCAAGTGACCAAGAGGTCATTTTGACTGGCACTAGGAGTGAGAATGTTTATTGTCTAAATTTTCTTTATCTAACTTCAGACTCTCCCATTTACTTAGTTGCAAATGAGAAAACATCACACTGTGTCAAATGGCATAAGAGGCTAGCTTATTTGAATTATAAGACTATAGGTAAGCTCTACAGTAAAGAGTTGGTTAGGAATGGTCCTAACATAAAGTGCACTAAGGAAGGCATTTGCTCTACATGCCAAAAGGGCAAGCAGACCAAAGCTTCCTTCAAAAGCATTGAGACTAAAGATTCTATGAGGTGTTTATACCTCTTGCATATGGACTTGTTTGGTTCAATGTCAGTTCATAGTCTAGGTAAGAAAGTCTACACCTTTGTAGTTGTTGATGACTTTTCCAGATTTGTTTGGGTTTTTTTTTAAAGAAAAAGTCTGAAACCCCAGATGTCTTCAAGACATTTGTCATGCAAATACAGAATGAGCTAAACAGTACTGTGGTCAAAATCAGAAGTGACCATGAGACTGAGTTTCAGTCTGAATGTATGACAATAATCTGTGAACATCATGGGATTCAGCAAGAGTTTTCCTCTTCAAGAACACCCCAGAAAAATGGGATTGCTGAGAGGAAGAATAGGACTCTCATAAAAGCTAAAAGGACTTTACTAAACACTGCTTGTCATGTCCTCAACATAACTTCTATCACCAAGGGCCACAAAAAGACTCCCTATGAGATCTTGAAGGGCAGAAAACCAAACCTTGCATATCTCAAAATCTCTGGAGCAAATGATTTGTGCTCAATAATGGGAAATCCTATATAACTAAGTTTGCTGCCAAGTCCTATGAGGGGATCTTTGTTGGGTGCAACAATCATAGTAAGGCTTATAGGATCTACAACTTGACAAGTCAAGTTGTAGAAGAGTCAGTTAATATAGTATTTGATGAATCAAATATGATTAACATTGAGCTATCAAGCTTTTCTTCTAGTTCTACAGGTACTGAACTAGTGTTGGATAATATCACTTTCAAGGAAGATGCTTCAACAATTCAAGACAAAGTTGTGGGTGTGTGTATTCCAGAGGAAGCACAAAGCACACATGAAGTGGATGAAGATCTGCATCATGAAGAGCATGATGATGAAGCAAGACAACCTCCAACAGTAAGACATCTGAGGGATCATCCAAGCCACTAGATTATTGGTGATGCAAGCCAAGGAGTAGTGATAAGGAGCAGATGTCTCAACACAGCATTGTACTCCAGTTTCCTGTCATAAGTGGAGCCTAAGAATTTTGAAGAGGCTATCAAAGACCAGTTCTGGATTGTAGCTATGCAAGAGGAACTGAACCAGTTTAAAAGGTGTAAGATCTGAAAGCTTGTTCCCAGACCTCAAGGACATAATATTAATGGAACCAAGTGGATCTACATGAATAAAATATGAAAATGGCATTATAGTAAAGAACAAAGCTAGGCTGGTAGCTCAGGGGTACAAACAATAAAAAGGTATTGACTTTGATCAAACCTGTACCCATGTAGCAAGACTAGAAGCTATCAGATTATTCCTTGCATATATTACATACCAAGGTTTCAGAGTCTACCAGATGGATGTGAAGTCAGCCTTCCTGAATGGAGACTTGAAGGAAGAATTCTATGTTGAACAGCCTCCAGGTTTTGTTGTTCCTAACCATTCTGGTTTTGTTTATAGACTAAAGAAAGCTCTATATAGGCTAAAGCAAGCTCCTAGAGCATGGGATGAGACATTGTCTAGCTTTCTCACTGAAAATAAATTATTAAGGGGGAAGATAGACAAGACCCTATTCCTAAGGGAATATAAGGGCAAGATCATCCTAGTCCAGATATATATTGATGACATTATCTTTGGATCTAATGATGACAACCTTTGTAAAAAGTTTACCAAACTTATGCAAGGAAAGTTTGAGATGAGCAGCATGAGTGAACTTAAGTTCTTCTTGGGTCTCCAAGTAAGACAAACTGACAATGGATTATCCATATCCCAGTCAAAGTTTACCAGGGAGTTGATTAAAAAATAGGATGGAGAATGCTTCCACCATGAAAACTCCCATGGGATCAAGTATGTCTTTAGATAAAGATGAGGCAGGGAAACCTGTTGATCAGACTTTGTATAGAGGAATAATTGGATCTCTTTTATACTTCACTGCTAGTAGGTCAGACATCATGTGTGATACATGTGTCTGTGCTAGATATCAGGCATGCCCTACAGAGACTCATTACTCTAATGCTAAGAAGGTTTTGAGATATCTAAAGGGAACACCAGATCTTGGCCTATGGTATACTAGAAATAGGGATTTAGAACTAATAGGCTATTCAGATACAGACTTTGTAGGCTGTAGAGAGGATAGGAAAAGTACATCAGGTTCTTGTCAGTTTCTAGGTAGAAGGCTAGTGTTATGGAGCAACAAGAAGCAAACGAGTGTGGCAATCTTAACTGCAGAGTCAGAGTACATTTCAGTAGGAAGCTGTTGTGCTCAGTTGCTGTGGATTCTGCATCAGCTTCAGGATTATAACATTGAGATAAGTAGAACTCCATTTTATTGTGATTCTACTAGTGTCATTTCTATTGCTAGGAATCCTGTCTCACACAGTAGGACTAAGCACATAGAAATTAGGTATCACTTCATTAGGGAATGTATGGAAAAGGAAGACATTAGCCTCGAGTTTGTCCCCACTGGCAAGAAAGTGGCTGACATCTTTACTAAGACACTAGATGAAGCAAAGTTCAACACCTTCAAATTTGAATTGGGTATGTTGAACTTAGTTTAGCTTTAGTTTCTCTCTATAGTATTTTTGGTTGCAGGTTTGTTCTTTTTTCTTGCAGGCTGAGAAGATCTTTAGTGGTATAAAGATTGTGGAGACCAAAGTGTCTATCAGGAAGATGTGATAGAAGATGCTCTTATTGAGGGGGAGCAATTAAAACAACTGTAGAAGCAGGTTTAGCCTTGTAAAGAGATGAAGCTAGCAGCTGTATCAGTTGATCTCCTACACATAGTTAGGGGAGAAGAAGATCAAAGGAAGCCAGAACTCCCTGAATATTCTACAGAAGTCAAAAAGGGGGAGAGAAGGGGTTGATCAAGTTATGGATCAAGAGGTATTAAGGCCAAAAGGAATGATCAAGCAAGCTAACCTATGGTAGTAAGACAGGGGGTGCAGGGATGCTTCTAAATAGGGGGAGTTGGAAGACAGGGGGAGCCAGACCTCCCTGACTATTCTATAGAAGTCAAAAAGGGGGAGAGAAGGGGTTGATCAAGTTATGGATCAAGTAGTATCAAGGCCAAAAGGATTGATAAAGCAAGATCAACTGTGGCAGTAAGATGAAGGGAGCAGGGATGCTTCTAAACAGGGGGAGTAGAAAGATAGGGGGAGTAGGGATGCTTCTAAATAGAGAGAGTAGGTAACCTTCCTATAATTGTCTTGTTATAATGTTTTTTGCTGCAAATATGGTGTGTATGTCATTGACTAAGAAATTGAAGTGAGGTTTTGACTTCTTCAAATAGGGGGAGATTGTTGGGTTCATTGATCTCAATGATCCTGATTTGTAAGAAGTCAAACAAGTCAATGATATACAAACGTATGTATTTGATGTATGGTTAAGTTTCATGTGCAGGGTGCAAACTTGAAAAAATGACTAAATACAAAAGTGTCGACACACTTCACAACTATGTCAACACTTTATAAGAGAAGTGATGAGTACAGACTTGAAGTAAGTACAAAAGTGCTGACACACTTCACAACTATGTTGACACCTTTGTAAGAGAAGTGTCGAGATCAGAAAGAAATAAGACAGCAGTGTCAAGACATAATACTTCACTCGACAGTTCAGACTGTTATGTCGAGACAATTCAGTTATCTCGACACCTTGAAGATCAAGTAAGCTGAAGGAAGCTGGATAAAGAAATGCAGCTAAGTCCACAGCCGTTGAGTGAAGGCAGTTCACTCAACGCCATAGCACAAAAAGCGCTGAATAAAGCCGGGTCTGTCAAAGCCTAAGCAGTGGAAGATAGAAAGTTGGTTAACTCCAGAAACGTTGAGTGAAGCTTGATCACTCAACGCCATAGTAGTTCAGTCAAAGTTATGGAAGAATGATATGAAAATCTGTCTAAGTACAAAAGCGTTGAGTGAGGCCAGCTCACTCAACGCCATATGACAGATAGCATTGAGTCATGCTACTACTGTCAACGCCTAAGGAGAAACCAAAATTTTTCTAAGTCCAGAATCGTTGAGTGTAGTCAACACACTCAATGCCTTCATGTAGAGCATAATTCTTTTAAGTCCAGAATCGATGAGTGTAGTAAACACACTCAACGCCATCAGGCAGAGCAGAATTATTCTAAGTCCAGAATCGTTGAATATAGTCAACACACTCAACGCCATCAGGTATAGTAGAATTATTCTAAGTCCAGAATCGTCGAGTGAAGTCAACACATTCAACGCCATCAGGCAGAGTAGAATTTTCTAAGTCCAGAATCGCTTCACTCAACGCACTCAACGCCTGGAGTGATTTTGTAAAATTGCCTAAGTCCATAACTGATGACGTCAGCAAAGTCAACAAAAGTCAACAAAATTTAAAATGATCATATAAGTACTGCTACTCATCACTAACGTCGTTGTCAGTCTCATTATGTGAAACTAAGGATATAATCAGTTGTTAAAGCAGATAAGCATGTCAATCATCTCGATGGATGACGGGATTATAAATAGAAAATGAAATCGAGATTGAGACAACATTCTTACAGATCAATTCATTTCGCAAAAAGAGGAGCGAGAGTTTGTCTTCTTCCCCCGCCATTATTGCAGAGATAAGAACTTCAATTCGACAAATCTAAAGAGTCTTTGAGTTAGCTACTGCAATCAACATCTACTACAGCAAGACCAGAGGGTTACTTTGAGGATGAAGAATCTGTCTAGGCAAACCCTAGATGAAATTGCTTCTCGATTCAAGTAGAGCCAAATCAAAAGATCAATCTATTGATCGGTAAAGAAGAAATCTGATCTAGGTTTTTCTCAGGACAAAAGGAAAGGCAGAGCACTTGAATTCTGCCTTACAGGTTTACTGATCGAAGACAATCATTCACATTCTTTCCTCTTTCATCAGCAAGATCAGAATCAAGATTCTGAGTAACTTCCAGCACAAGAAGCAGATCATTTAAGATTTTCTTTCTTGTTGCTGAGAAGAAGATAGAACTGAGATTCACTCAGCTCAGGAAGCAGTGTATTCAGAGAATGTTGGGTACATTGGAAAATATGTACCTGATTTGGAGAAGCCTCACTTAGCTCAATGATATACATCAAGGTGTACTTGATGTTATTTTGAGTTTATATGTGCAGGTTAAGTATTGGCTAAAAAGCAGAGAAAAGTTTCTAAGTCCATGTGTCGACACCAGAGAAAGCTGTGTCGACACTTCAGTAAGTTGTGTCGATACTTGGAAAAGGCTGTGTCGACAAACAGAATCGTTAGTAGACATCGACTGTGTCGACACCGGGAGGCAGTGTCGACACACAGAATTATTAGTCGACATCAACTGTGTCGACACCAGGAGGCTGTGTCGACACACAGAAGCAGATTCGACATCAACTGTGTCGACACCTGGAGGCAGCGTCGACACACAGAATTCTTAGTCTACATCAACTGTGTCGACACATAGGACTTGTGTCGACACTCAGCAGAGTTTCAATAATATTGAGTGCTGTGTAGTGAAGAAGTGTCTATGTCGACACAAAGAGGCAGTGTCGACACATTCCATAGATGCAGTGTCAAGAAGCTATGTCGACACCAAAGGAGTTATGTCGACAACACCAAAGTCTATGTCGACACTTAAGTCAATTGTGTCGACACATATTGACAGTTTGTCTCGACACATAATGACAGTCAGTATCGACGCTTTGCTGACAAAGACAAAGGTTCAAGAACTAACTGGAGACTTGACAGCTGTGCATTTCAACAAGTTTACTGAAGCTGTCAGACTTATCAGAAGTTGGTTAGAAATCGGATCAGCCAGTTACCATGGATGAAGTCTATATATATAGATGGATTATGTCAAATCAAAGATGATGAACAACAACAACAGGCACAACTACTGAAGTATTGATCATTGATCAAGAAAGTGCACGTCACACTGAAGAAGATTTTCGTGACAAGATCTAAGGAGAATTCAAGCAGAATTCTGAAGAAACTTCATAAGTTTTGAAGAGAGAGAGAGATCTTCAACTGTTGAAGTAAAGGAGGAGACATCTTCAAGTCTCCTAAGAAGCAGATCTTGAACCAATCTGCTAAGAAGGATTCAGATTTATTTCTGATTCTAAGAAGGAAGCTGGCAGTCAGTCGACTTCAAAGGAGATCAACCTTACTGAGTTCAGATTCAAGAAGCTTTGAAGAAAGCTAAGAACAGGTTGATTTCAGCCATTAGTCTCATCAAGAAGCTGATCAAGAATCCTCTTATCCCTTCTCTCTCAACAAGGGTAAGAGTCCATCAAAAATACTTATCAAATTCTGTAGGATCTTTTCATAGATCTGAGTTGTAAGCCTATGTTATAAAGGCTGAGTGTAGGATATTTAGATCTCTGAGTGGTAAGGCTGTTTGAGCCTGAGTGTAGGAGAATTGGTTCTCTGAGTTGTAGGCCTTGGGGCAAGGCTGAGGTAGGGCTGTTAGCCTGAATTGTAGGAACCTTATAGGGTTCTGAGTTGTAGGAACCTTTCAGGGTTCTGAGCTGTAAGATCTGTGGATCTGAGAAGAAGTAAGAAGTTAGGCCGAATCTAAAACACTGCTCGATAGGTGAATGGGGAAAGTGGATGTACCCAGACCTTGGGGAACCACTATAAACCTGTGTGCAATCTGTGATGTGTGTATGATTATGATTTTTGTGTTATGATTGCTGTAGAATACTTATATTCTATTTTAAGATCTGAAAAATATTCTGCCTTAAGTAAAAAAGGAAAAGAACCTATTCACCCCTCCCCCCTCTAGGTGTTTGGTTTATCTTGAAATTAATTCTATCAAGTGGTATCAGAGGGAGGTTTCTTAAAGAAGGACTTAATAGTCTGAGTTAGATCCCTAAGGCAGAATCAAGAATCAAGAAAATGGGTTCTGGAGAAAATCACAAGGAACTAGGGTCTATGAAATTACCCATCTGCAGGAAGGAGATATTTGGAATATGGAAAGAAAGGGTTAGGTTGTTTATGGAGGCTTCTGACCCAAGGATCTATATTACAGTAAAAGAAGGTCCTTATATTCCAATGAAGATGTCTGTTCTAGATGCAAACCAGAGAACTCCCAAGGACTTTTCAGAGATGACTAAGGAAGAAATCATCCTAGCAACTATGGATAAAAAAGCCCAGAATATCATAGTAAGTGCCATAGATGATTCAACCTTTCAGAATTTGATTCACTGCAAGACCTCTAAGGAAATGTGGGATACTTTGATAGTCTATATGGAGGGTTCTGAAGAAGTTAGACAAGATAGAAAGTCTATACTAAATCAGGAATATGAAAGTTTCAGACAAGGGAAGTCAGATAGCATATCTGAGTGCTATAAGAAGTTCTATAGAATAGTAAATGAGCTAATGTCTTATGGAAGGGTCTTCAGTACATATGAACTGAATGATAAATTCCTAAGATCCTTGATAAAGGATTGGGACACCAAGATTTGTGTTATTAGGGAAGTGGCCAAACTTGCAGATATTTATCCTCCAACTTTATTTGGAAAGTTGCTGTCTTATAAAATGCAACTAATGACTAGAAAAGAGGAAGAAAGAAATGCAAAAGGGGAGCATAGAGAAAAGTCTGTGGCCTTCAAGGTTGAAGCCACTAGAAAGAATAGGAGGATGTATCCATCTCCTCCTAAGAAAGTTGCTGAAATTACCTCAGATTATTCAGACAACCAAAATTCAGATAGAGTGATTCAGATAAAGATTTTGCTACTTTTATAAGGCAGTTTCAGAGATTTTTGAAGAAGAAGCAGTGGAAATCTAGGCCCTCCACATCACAGCCAGTTGATGACTATTATCAAAAGAGAAAGTCATTTGGGAAGGACAGGAGCAGGTCTAAGCCTAGCAAATCTACAACATCAAAGATTGTTTGCTATTGCTGTAATAGGCCTGGACATGTTGTGGCTGAGTGTCCAGACAAAAGAAAGGAGTCTGATGATAAAAGGAAGACTCAATAAAAGAGCAAGAAGGAGAAATCCTTTGTTGCTAAGAAGGAGAAAAGCTTGACAGACCAATCATCTTCAGAGTCTGAATCTGAAGCTGAGGTATACATTGGTCTTTATACAGCTGATGAAGAATATGAGTTTATGCAATTGCTGAACTCTGTCTATGAACAAGAAGACCATCAGTGCATGGGAATGATGGCTGTATCAGAAGAAGACAAGTGCCAGGATCAGCCTTGTCCTAGTAAGGTACAATGTATTTCTAGAAATTAAGATTGTAGTACTGGTACAGAGTCAGCTACATCTGCATCAAGTGATGTGGATGGGTCTGAATCTGAAGGTGATATTCATCAGCTGATAGATGAATATGGGGACTTGTTGCAGGCACTAAAGAAAAGCAAGAACCTGGCCAAAACTCAGGCAAAGGATATTGTAGATCTTAAGATGACTGCATCTGACTTAGAGAAAGAGTTGGATCAAAAATTGAATGAGATTGCCAAACTGAAAACTATTATTGTTATTCAGATGGGCACAATCACATACAAAAATAATCTAATTAAAAGTCTGGAAGCCAGACTTCAAAAGGAGAAAGATTTGGTGGCTAGTTATTCCAAGCCAAAATCAGTTTTACCCTTAATAGATGAGTTTGTGGCTCAAAAGGGTAAGGCTGGAATAGGCTTTAATGGTAACACCAGGGCTGTCCAATTCAAGAGAAAGGGCAAAGCCTCAGTCCAAAACCTGAATTTTAAAGTCCCTGTAGTTTTTAGAAAGCTACAAGTGCCTTCTAACAAGTATGACCTTGAGAATACTCATGGTCATAGTAAGACTGAAGTTCTGAATGATAGGGTGGTTATGTCAATAAGGCAGCCCATATTCATAAACCCCATGTTCTTAAGAAAATAGTGGGTGTAGCTGCAACAGTACCAGCACAATACAAAAGATTTGTTGTCAACCAGACAATCAAGAATGTATCTAAAAATAGATACAACAAGTATGAATGCTGGTGCTGTGGCAAGACAGGTCATTATGCCATAGATTGCTGGCACAACACTAGTGTCAGAAAGAACAACAGTCTACCTATTAGAAGAGCTGCAGGTAGATTTGGTAAGTATGAAGCTAACTTGAACCAAGGACCCAAGACTTACTTGGGTTCTAAGAAGAGGTAATTCTTTATTGTAGGTGAGTCCAAGTCACCATACCCTTATATGGTACTTGGACAGTGGATGTTCCAGGCACATGACTGGAATAAAGGGATTGCTGAAGGATTACTTGCCTATCATAAATGGGCCTAAAGTAATCTTTGGTGGCTCTGAAAAAGGAATCATCAAAGGGGTTGGTAACATTTCTAGTAACCAGATTACTATCACTCAAGTGGCCTATGTGAAGGGTTTGAAACACAACCTTATAAGCATAAGTCAGCTGAGTGATTTAGGATATGACATTTCATTTGTTAAGAATGGATGTCATATCAAAAGGTCAAATGATCAAAAGGTCATTTTGACAGGATACAGAAAAAGGAATGTGTACTGTCTTAATTTTGAGTGTGAGAACAAAGGTTCTCCTATTTGTCTTGTAGCTGATGAGAGAGCCTCTCATTGTGTCAAATGGCACAAGAGGCTGGCCCATCTTAACTACAAGACAATTGGCCAACTCTTTAGCAAAGAGTTAGTGAGGAATGATCCTCAAGTAAAGTGTATAAAGGAAGGGATATGTTCAGCTTGTCAAAAGGGCAAGCAGACAAAATCCTCCTTTCATAGCCTTGAAAACAAGGATTCAGTGAGGTGTCTATACCTCTTACATATGGATCTTTTTAGTCCTATGCCAGTTCATAGTCTAGGTAGGAAGGTCTACACTTTTGTGGTGGTAGATGATTATTCTAGATATTCCTGGGTGTTCTTTCTGAGACAAAAATCAGAACCCCAAGTGTTTTACATAGTTTTGTCAAACAAATTCAGAATGAACTAGACAGTACAGTGGTCAAAATCAGAAGTGACCATGGCACTGAATTTCAATCTGAAAGTATGACAAGATTGTGTAAAGAATTTGGGATTTTTCAAGAGTTCTCCTCACCTAGAACACCACAGCAAAATGGTATTGCTGAAAGGAAGAATAGAACATTGATTGAGGCTGGTAGAACTCTATTGAGTGACACTTCTCTCCCAGAATATTTCTGGGCTGAGGCAGTAAACACTGCATGTCATGTGATCAACAAGGTTTCTATCACCAAGTGCCACAAAAAGACTCCCTATGAGATCATGAAAGGTAGAAAACCAAATTTATCCTATTTTAGGATCTTTGGTTGCAAGTGCTATATCCTTAATAATGGAAAGCCTTATCTAACTAAGTTTGCTGCCAAATCTCAAGATGGGATATTTGTTGGGTACATCAACAATAGTAAAGCTTATAGGGTCTACAACTTGATTACATAGGTTGTAGAAGAATCTGTACATGTTGTTTTTAATGAAACTAGATTGATCAACAGTGAGTTGCCTTGCAGTTCATGCAGTCCTATAGGAATAAATGAGAGAATGGACAAGCTTTCCATTACAGAAGATTAAACTGCCGATCAAGAAATGGAAAATGGTGGTTACTGTCTAGGGGGAGTACAAGACTCTCTAGATGCTGAAGTACACCAAGAGGTGCAGCATATTGAAGAGACTGGAGGTGTTCAACCAGAAGATAGTCTACCTCCAGCTGTTAGACACTTAAAGGATCATCCAGCAAATCAGATAATTGGTGATCTAAGACATGGAGTGCAAACCAGAAGTAGGAACTTGAACACAGTGCTGTACTCAAGCTTTCTATCTCAATTAGAGCCAAAGAAATTTGAAGAAGCTATCCTAGACCCACATTGGATTAATGCTATGTAAGAGGAGCTAAATCAGTTCAAAAGGTGCAAGGTCTGGGAGTTAGTTCCTAAACCAAAAGACCACAACATCATTGGAACAAAGTGGATCTTTAGGAACAAACTGGATGAGAATGGAATCATTGTGAAGAACAAAGCATGACTTATTGCAAAAGGATACAAGCAGGAAGAGGGTATTGACTTTGATCAAACCTTTGCCCCAATAGTAAGACTGGAAGCCATTAGAATGTTCCTTGCCTATGCAGCATATCAAGGATTCAAAGTATTCCAAATGGATGTAAAATCAGCATTTCTGAATTGAAATCTAAAAGAAGAAGTCTATGTAGAGCAGCCTTCAGATTTTGTAGATTCTCTCAAACCTGATTATGTTTATAGACTTAGGAAAGCTTTGTATGGGTTAAAGCAAGCCCCAAGGGCTTGGTATGAAACCTTGTCTACTTTCCTTATTGAGAACAAATTCTCAAGAGGGAAAATAAACAAAACTCTATTCCTAAGGGAATCCAAAGGTAAGATAATCTTACTCCAGATTTATGTAGATGACATAATATTTGGGTTTACAGAAAACAACCTTTGCAAGAAGTTTGCTAAACTTATGCAAGGGAAGTTTGAGATGAGCAGTATGGGAGAACTTAAGTTCTTCTTGGGACTCCAAGTAAGACAGACTGATGATGGCTTGTCCATATCCAGTCTAAGTTCACCAAGGAGTTAATTAAGAAGTATAGTATGGAACCATCCTCCACCATGAGAACTCCCATGGGAACAAGTATGCCTATATGCAAAGATGATGCAGGTAAACCTGTAGATAAGTCTTTGTATAGAGGAATAATTGTCTTTCTACTATATCTCACTGCTAATAGATCAGACATTATGTATGCAACATGTGTCTGTGCTAGGTACCAATCATGCCCAAAAGAATCTCATTACACTGCAGTAAAGAGAATTTTGAGATATCTAAAAGGCACACCTAATCTAGGCCTTTGGTACCCTAGGAATGGAGATTTTCTACTAACAGGCTATTCAGATGCAGACTTTGCAGGTTGAAAAGAAGATAAAAAAAGTACTACAGACACCTGTCAATTTCTAGGAGGAAGATTGGTGTCTTGGAGTAGTAAGAAGAAGACTAGTGTGGCAATTTCCACAGCTGAGTCTGAATATGTGGCAGCAGGAAGTTGTTGTGCACAGCTGTTGTGGATTCAACACCAGCTAGAAGACTATGGTATTCAGGTAAGTAGAACACCTTTGTTTTGTGATTCTACTAGTTCTATTTCTATTGCTAATAATCCTGTTTCACATAGTAGGACTAAGCATATAGAAATAAGATACCATTTTCTTAGAGAACATGTAGAGAAAGAGGATATCTCACTAGAATTTGTTAAGACAGATTATCAAATTGCAGATGTATTTACTAAACCTCTAGATGAAACTAAATTCAATAGATTTAAAATTGAATTAGGAATGTTGACCTTATGTTATATTAACAAATTTGGCTAAGTAAATATGTGTCGACACTTTAGTTAGTGGTGTCGACACAACCAGAGTAATGGTGTCGATACTTCCAGAAATTGTGTCGACACTTGCAATAAGAGTCGACACAGAATTTCTGATGAACTACTAAGTATGTCCAGTGTCGACATATCATCAATTGGTGTCGACACATAGTAGTCAACATCGTGGTCGAGACAACAGAAGTATGTGTCGACACTTTCTAACAGTGTCGACACATTTAGACAATTTTTGCCCGCCTTTTGACCTTCTTTATTTAAAAGGGTATAAATAGGTCGAGAAAATATACTGTCGACACGCTCTCCAGATTTTCGAGACTAAACCCTTGTGTCGACAAACTCTCTTCTCTCAATTCAAGATTTCTCTCCATTTTAATGGAGCCAAAGATTGAAGATAACATTAACGAAGGCTACGAGCTGGTGTGCAATGCTTTTGATGATGTGGTGACAGAGATTAAAGGGGTCATTACCCTTGTTACTGATAATGGATTCGAGTTTCTTGTATTTGAACCTACCAAGATCTGGAAGAAAGAAGTGTTTGAGTTCTATGCTGCTGCAACAGTGGACTCCACTGGACTCAAGATTAAATCGTCAATTCATGGAAATAGAGTGAAACTTACTCTGAAAAGTTTAAGAAAGATTCTTCACCTTCCTAGTATTCAGGATGAGGAAGAGGTCCCAGCCTCAAAGACAAGGGAGGCACTTCAGTGGTGTGGATTGGATCCAACCATGAAGATTGGAGCAGCCATTAACAGAAAAGGGATGAATCAACAAGGAAAATTTCTATCTGAAGTGGTAGGGAAGGTGATTTTGTGTAAACTAGGAGGACATGATAGGCTCTCTGCCTATATGTTCAGTCTGATGACAAGGATAATCTATAAGATTAACACAGATTAGTTTGCAGTTCTGTTTGAGAAGATAAAGGAAGGAATCAAAAAGCCTAATTTGGCTAGATTGATGAGTTTATACCTGGTTGGAGCAATTCCAGAGGTAATGCATCAGATTCCAGGATCTAAAATAAATCATATGAGAAGGATGGATATCAGGATAATATCCAGATGGAATAGGGTCCTCTCAAAGGACATACCTGATTTGGATAACCAAGAGACTGCAGCAAAATCACCAGTACATGACATTACTGAGCATGACCATGTACAGGAGGACACAATAAGTGCACAAGTGCAGGGGGAGCAAGTTACGGAACAGGTCCAGGACCTGACTGAAAATGCACAAGTCCATGAGGAGACAGTTACTGCACAGTTGCAGGGGGAGCCACATTCTGCACAGGCTCAGGAGAAAGACAGAATCAACTTATCAGAAGAAATAGATTCACAAACTAGTCTTGATACTTCTGGAGTTGCTGATGCTGCTGAGAAAGAACTATCACCAGTTCACCCTCAACAAGAATTCACTCTGGAAGAATTGTTCCCTGACATAGAGGGAGCAGTAGATGAGGGGGAGCAAGTTAACATTGAGAGGGTGCAACATAGGACTGAAAAGGAGCTGCCTCCTAGTCCTAAAGAAAGAGTTAATATTGCCAGTACTTCTACTTCAGAGGATGAGGAGATTGCAAATATCAAGAAAAGAAAACTGATGGTTTTCAAGAGGAGAAGCCAGAGCTATATGAAAGCTTTGCAAGCTACTACTTCACAACCAGCTCCTGAGACTGATTACAACAAATTTTTGGTAGATTTACAAGTGAAATTAGATGAGCAGAGATTGTTTTTGGAAAAATATGTGGATGAAATCCATAAGGCCCTCCAATTTGATCTAGCACAAGATATACAATCAATCAGATTTGAGGTAAATCAGAATAAGAAAGAGATGACAGATTGTTTCCACAAGGGGGGCAATGTTGTAGTATTTCTGGCTAACCAACAAGCAGAAGTCAAGAAACAAGTGGATGATATTGCTGTCAAACAAGGCTATGTCCTTTATTGGAGGGTGAGCATTTCAGTTTGGCACTCCTCTAACAGTCAGTCGCGCTCTTCTACTACATTGGTGAGAATGACAATAACGGTTATTCAATTGGGCAGTGGAGCATTGCCCGTGAGTGAGTCGGTCGCGGCCATTTCGGGGCGCTATTCTGGAGTCATGTCATTCATAGTGCATGCACTCCTTCTTGCCATCGATGAGACTTGCCAGAGCTTCTAGGAACACCATCACATATACGACGCCAAACTGTTGTGGGTCACCCGATCTTTGCCTGGTTCGGAGAAATAGGACTGCCTTAGCTCGGAATTGGGTCGGACGCGCAAACAGACAAAATTAACCGCAGTAAATGACAAGAGGCATTTTTATGTGGAAAATCCAGAAAGGGTTAAAAACCACGTGGTTGGAACTGTGCCGAGCCAAAATCCACTAACTTCTCAGAGTTTTACATTGTTTTGTTTGATCTCAAAGGGTGACAGACCGCTATTCCATTACAGGTGCAAAAAATGAGAAAAATGGCTAAGTCCTAGGAGCCTCGATGGAAGCGTTCCAGATTTTGAATGTTGTTGAGCTCGCGGAACCTGGGTGGGAACATTCCGACTGGAAAATTCTCTAAATCTACGGAGCTTCTAGAGGGGGTGCTCTCGTTGATGCGGAGCCTTGATAGGAGCATTCTTGCGGAGGTGTTTGACGAGACTTGGAGCGTGTTAAAGCCTTAGTGCAAGGAGAAGAGCGGAGTGAATTTCTAAGCGGAGTGAATTCCCGAGAGGAGAATCAGCATAAGCCCACGATCTCGCCAGAAAATCCAAGAACTCTCTCTAGCCTCCCGAGTTATTTGTCTTCAAATGAAGTCCTGAGACCTATTTATAGTTTTCTGTGTAAGACCCCCCATGTAACACCTCCCCTGTAATGACCGTATAATATGGGTCCGGCCGGGACTCCACAACATACAGACGCCGCAGCTTAAGCATTAAAAGATGATATAAACTACGCAAACTCAAAACTCATATTACAACAACGAAAACATACAACTAAATAGGAAGTTATCCACTAATCCATGAGTATCAAAATGGCCTTAAGGCCTTACACATCATAAGTCCAAAATTAAAAGACAACATAACAATGTGCATGAGCACTCCTAGGCTACCTCGGCATGCAAGCCGGATTACATATCGTGAGCATAGCATTCAATCAAAACATAAGTTAATATAAGAAAGTTCGCTTCATGAGGCTTAGGCCTTTTTGGCCGGCGAGCTTGCTCCTGCTTGCGATCCTTGCCCTTTAAAAATTTGTTGTAACATGGGTCAGGAAAGGCTGACCTCAAATGTGTAACCAACACATCTCCTCCCGGCCATCCCTAGTGGACCCCGGGGAACTCCATCACCCTGCAGGTCAGTACTCTGTATGCAATATACATAAACATGTAAAGCGATAAAACAAGTTTGGATGTCGCATACAACAAACAAGTTTCTACGTTGAGCATATAGTAAAAAGAGCCTACAATGCAGCATGTATGCAAACTTGGGTTTCACCCAAAGCACCCTAATGCGTATGAATCTAACACATCATCACGCATCATCAATCGGGTAATTTCATTTTCCCCTTCGACGTTCAAGCCGCAAACACATGGGTACTTCCAATTTCCCCAAACGACATTCAAGCCGCTACACGGAACTCTTGCCAAGGCCCCACCCGCTCGTGGGTCTCAAAACCCGGGCTTGCCTGCAAACTCTGACTTCTCACATCAAGATTCTGCCATTCAAACAAACCAATGCTAAGAACCCTCGCAGGACACCACCCGCTCGTGGCTTCATTACCCGGGCTTGCCCAATGCTTGACATTCTCGTCAGTTTTACAGAAGGGGACTTGTCTCACCGGGACACTCTCCACCCATGACTTGCACGTCATGGGGTAGCCAGCTGAACACAGAGACAAAGTTAAGCCTTCGCACATCACAAAACATAGCCTTACCACCCTAATCCACCTTTCGTACTGTAACATTCCCGTGCTCCAAGGAAACCATCTACCGTCACCACAGAGCTAACCTTGTCCTGTACCGACTACACGTACTTGCGTGAAATAAGGGAGACATACATCACAAATGGTATCTTTCCACAACGGTTTTCTAGCAAAATCCTTAAGGCTCGCTATGAAAAATCACCGAGCCGGACTAACGGTCGCAACTACGGCTTCACCCACAATGCCTAATCCACTAGCGGAGCAAATTTCTAATGCAATATCATGCCGGGGATGGACACAATCGACCTAGTGGCTCCTCTTGATCCATGGCAACCTGAATCCCTCTCACTTGAGAGATCCGGTGCCTAAAATTCTTGAAAGAAAGCAAGAAAAAAGTAGATGTCATGGACGCATCCTAAAATCGAGAGGAGAAATGTCGTTACCTTACGACCCTTCTTCCTAGCCATGGAATCTTTGCCTTGCACGGATGAAAATGAGCGCCTCAACGTCCTCTCCATGGATCTGACCTCGGAACGACGATCAGATCTCTGAAGCTCCGTCAATGGCGGAGAAAGCTCTCTTTCCTCATCTGCTCTCCAACTCTCAAACCCTAACCTTCACCCGGAAAAGGGACGAAAATGAGAGAGAAATCTCGCTCAGCCCTTCTTAAGCCCTCTGGGCAGAGGATCTTGGGCCATTGGATTGACTTTGATGTAAAATTGGATAGTTAGGAATTCGAACTACGAAACTCCACATTTCAGCCTCCGACTTTCATCGAACGGCCCACACATCAGCCTTCGACTTTTGTCGAACGGCTCCACCCTCAGCCTTCGACTTTCGTCGAACGGCTCCGCACATCAACCTTCGACTTTCGTCGAACGGCTCTGCGTTTGTCGAACGACCTAAGCTCGACGAACGGCCCAGAGCTCGACGTTTGTCGAATGGCTAGAACTCGTCGTTCGTCGAACGGCCAAAGCTCGACAAATGACACAGAGCTCGAAGTTTGACGAACAGCCAGAGCTCGACGAACAGTCCAGAGCTCGACATTCGTTGAACGGCCAGAACTCGTCGTTCGTCGAATGACCAGAGCTCGACGAACGGCCCAGAGCTCGACGTTCATCAAACGGTCAGAACTCGTCATTCATCGAACGACCAGAGCTCGACGATCCTAAAATTTCGTCGAATTGCTCTGAGTTCCTCAAATTTTGGGTGTTACACCCCTCCCCCTTACTAAAGTGGTAACCCAGTATTATGCCCGAACCGCCGCCTTACGGTGACACTAACACATGTGTTAGTCGACACCGCAAGACGTCGATCCTACTGGCTAGCACGATCATTCAACCTGTTCGGCCAATCGAGAATAGAAGAAATATAAGCAATTATATATCAAGCCCATATCACAGCATCATCATAATATAAATAAAATGAGAGATACAATAATCTATAATGAGTGCAGAATGAAAGAGAAAAGGGCTTATGCCCTGTAAATAGTAATCAAATCTCTCTCTCAAGAAATCTAACAAAGCGGAAGCTAATCTATCATCAGTATACGCGTCATCACCTAACGCCGGGCTGCAGTAGTAGTAGTAGTAGTAGTAGTAGTAGTAGTAGTAGGCGGTACCAGCTCCTCATGTCCTGCCACCTCGTCCTGCTGGTCGTGTTGGTGCTCCATCTCCTCGAGCTCCTAAAATGATACGGTCACAACCGACCGTTAGTCATAAAGACTAAGCCATTGTCATCCTCTCCTCGCCCCCGCAACTCCTAGGTACCGAGCGGGAGGATGAAGTAAAGGACAATATGGGGTATAAAAAGGAAAGCAGGTGACAGTGGATTTAATCTATCATATATATATAATAACAAGTATATCTCTACTTTAGCAGTTCTATATAGTACAAGTAAAAAAGTAAAAATAGTACTGAAAAGAAGTGTGGTAAGTAGAGTAAAGTACTGAGCAGAAAAGTAAACTAGCTACTACTACACTAACATCACAGAAGTACCTTAACTTATATGAATACTCATACAAACTTATAAGTTAAGGTTTCACAAATGTAACTTATCATATAAAAGAGTACATACTAATTTATATGATAAGGATCTATGGTGCGTATGTCATATGTATGCATGTATGATATGGTATGCGGGTTATGATACATATAAGTGCAATTCACACACACGACTCTGTGCACACATACCTTTAGTTTCCATCTTTTGGAGTTAGCTTAACTCTCAGGTACCACCGTTGCGGCTACAACAGCAGTGGAGTGGGCATCTCCACTCCAAGGCGGGTATACACACTACCAGGCCTAGACCTTCCGTACGCCTCTGAAGAACACATCAGAGTCACCAAGTACTAATGCTGACAAGCCCGCCAGTCTTTAAGGTCCGGTGTGCATTTTTCGGGGATTATACTCCAAACCGTAGTATAAACAACCTACTGGCCCCTCAAACCCTCACACCTCACCTGAGTCACCATACTACCATTAGTGTGACGATTGGCCCAGTACCGCATGACCCGTCACTAATATGTTCTATGCACATGCAAATTATTTCTAACTCGAGCCTCCAGCTCGCAGGACAAAAACCCGCCATGTATCCAAACATCTGAGCCTCCAACTCACAGGACAAAAACTTGTCTTGTATCCAAACATTCGAGCCTCCATCTCGTAGGACAAAAACCCATCCTGTATCCAAACATCCAAGCCTCCAGCTCGCATGACAAAAACCCGTCATGTATCCTCCAACCCTATACGGGTAAGATTGTGACATCGTTCCCTTAACCTATTAGACTATTCTTGTCTAATGCTTATTATGTATAGCAACTTATAGTTAGCCCTTGGACTGCTCAGGGCATGCCCAATGAAGGGCTCTCAGGGGCACTAAGAACTATGATGGGCTGAAGCCCAGAGCTCCTTTTCTCAAGGACACTTACTTTTATTAGTGTTTAACTATTATTATACCCACTCTCGATGTTACTCTGTGTGTGGAGTTAACGACTTATGGTATCGTTAGGAGAACGACGGTCTTCCGTCGGTCTCATTCTAGTTACACACCTTAGGTTTTTGCACTCTAACACTCGTTATTAAGTGATGACCTACTGGACACCAACCAGGGTTTCAACTTCCCAATATAGTTCTCTTTCTAACCACTTTTCATATCCCTTTGTGGGTCCTAGTGTTATACACTACTTTTGTTATACGCTGCCCACGACCTAACATTAACCATGTGATATGACTCTCAATTCCTTGGGCCAAATGCCCCTAAATATTTACCATGGGTTTAGAATATGTGTGAAGTTGACCATTTATGATTTCATCATTTTTCTAAGTATTTAGGTCCTTAAATTAAATCATTTGATTAAGTGAGCTAGGTCACTTTGTATATGGACTACCCTATCCAATGGTCCAACAGGCCTAAGTAATTTACATGGAGTTCATCTAGGTTGAATATGACTATCTACCAAGAATTTAATTTTTTCTCTTTGAATTACCATACATTTTCTCTTCATGATTAAATCCATAATTAATCCATTTTCCAAATGAAGTACCTAAAATATACAACCAAAAGTTCCTGGAAAATTACTGGTGATCAATATTGATATAATAATGCTCAAGACAGAAGTTCATGATCCTAGTCAGTGATTTGACCTAACATAATTGCATATGAACATTATTACCAAAATGCCACTACTAGGGTTTTCAGCATAAATAATCATCAAAAATTCTCAAATAATTATACTAGGTTTGAATCCCAGGAATAGTATACCATAAATTTTCCATAATATTTCAATAGTATTTTCCTTTACTTTTAATTAATTTTCAAAAGGGGAAAAATGACAAATCTACTAAAAACACAAGATAAAATTCTCAAACAAGCTCATATTTTTTTCCATAGATATAATATGTCATATTAGGTCTTGTAACAAAATTTTAAAAATTATTAAAATCAGTAGCCCTATTTTCCAAATTTATTTCTAAACAAGCCTATTTTCCAATAGTTCAAAATAATGGGATTTTTTATCCCAAAAATTCAAACCTTCCTATTTGAGGTGTATTTCATCCCTATAAGCCTCTGTCCAAACTTTCATGGACATGCATTGAGCCAAATGGGCTAATTCCCAATTTCCCCATTTCTACTAATGGCACACCTTTTACAATTACACATCCATCATGCATGTGAGATTTCCCAAACATGCAGAGGTCCAAATGGCCTGAAATTTCTACCATGGTCATCTAATGACCCAATGCCATGCCACCCAAATTTGGGGGAATTTGGAGTGGGGAAATCTCCCAAAATTCAAATCATTTAATAATTGAAATTTCTCCAAAACCTATAGAAATATACTTTCCAAGAAAATCTAATTTTTGGACAGTTCCTAAGTCTAACCTAATTACATGCATGGCCAAAATTTCATGAGATGTGGACTTAGGGTTTGGCTTGGGCACTTATTTAAAATTTTGCCCTAACCTAGGACCAGTCCAAGGAGAATGGCCCTACAGGGAGCTATATTGCTCCAAATTACAACTTTAGGGTGTCAATTTAAAGGTAAGACCTAGATCTACCTTTTTCATGTTGAGCATCATTTCTGAAAATGCCTCTAAGAGGCATAAATAATCCATGAAAGGTAATTGTAAATATGTGCCAAATAATACACTATTTAGATAATTATAATAATAATTTAAATCTCTTAATTTCAACGGCATCCCATCATCTTCTCCAACCAGTCGACGCTCCAGATTGCCCCGACCTGGGCCGCCTTGATTTGGCTTTTTCCGTCCACCTGACCACCTCCCTAACAGGCCACCACCACCACCTTCGTTGACGTGGGGGCTAACGTTTGGCGGCGACTTGGCCGCCGGAGGCGGCGGTTTCCGGCGAACCCAAACTCCATTAAAAACCAAAAATTCATGAAATCCTCTCATGGGATCAGGCTCAATTGAGCCCGATATCTCTCCTAAATGATCTAAAAGGCTAACATAGAGGGAGGGGAGGAGAAACGGACCCTTAGACGAGCTTGACAGTGGGTTTGGTGGTGGTGCGCCATGACTGACCCTTGATCTAGTGAGCTAGCTCGTTTCCTGGTTTCTCCGGTTAATCCTCTACTCCAGCTATCAATTTCTGCTCCTTAGGGCTCACTAAAGGTGATGGTGGGGTGGAATGGAGGTGGGGTGGGCTGGTTGAGTGGTTTTGCTTACAGAGGTGGCTGACCTCTTCTTTGGATGCTTCACCCCTGCTGCCAAGTGGCCACCAACCCCTAAATCTTGCTGAAATGATGCATGGGATCTTAGCCAAAGGCTTGGGCAGAGGGAAGGAGGGCCAAGTGGCCTCCATCCCCTCTTTCCCTCTCTTCTCTCTCCCTTTTTTTGCCAAAATTCCCAATATACTCCCTTGCATGTCACTACCCTCCAAATTCAGAGGGTAGGGATTGCAAATGTTCCCTTGGGCTGGTCATGGGCCTTGGCTCATAGGCCTAGCCCATTGGGAATGGGCTTGGCCTTCCTTTTCCTTCTTTAGGCTACATGTTGAATTTGTTGACTTTTTAGGTTGACTTGTTCAACTTGATGAGTGGGCTGGCCCCACTTGATGTTCATGGATCATATGTCACCACCTAACATGGGTTGAGCCATGGTGGTGCCCCACTTGGGGTAATTGGGCCTATAGGTGTGGGTTTGATCAATTTAGGGCTAGGGTTGACTTGGGTCAACTTGGGTCAATGGGTGACCCAATAATGTGTCTTTTGGTTCACTTAGATTGTTTTTAGGGTTAGGGGCATAGTGGTAGGGCCAATGTGCGCCTATGATTCCAAATTGGGCAAGTTTGACTTGAGTGGACTTGAGCCTTATAGTGGGCCTTCTGTGAATACACCCTGACTCCATGGATCAAACCTAGCCTAAAACCCTACCCCCACCACATGTCCTAACCTAATCTAAGTTTAGGGGTTTAATAGTAAATGAGATGTTACAAATCCCAATAAATAAAAAAAATAATTTCGTCCCCGAAATTCAAGTTCGGGTCTACGGGGTTTCTATGCACAAGAGTTTTAAGAAACTTAAACATAATTAAAGTGTACCTGAGGCAAAAAAGCTCCGGGTACCGTTCTTGCATCAGATCCATCGACTCCCAGGTGTGCTCCTCCCGTCCGTGGTTGGACCACAACATCTTTTCCAAGGGAACCTTCTTCTTCCGCAGCACTCGGATCGTTGTATCATCGATCTTGAATGGCTCTAAACAAACTGATCTATCAGGTGCTATCGGGCCTGCTGTAGTGGTAATATACTGCTATGGCTGAAGGAGAGCTCTCTGTAGCTAGAAGACGTGGAAGACGTCGTTCAAAGTCCCTAACTCTGGCGGCAGCTCCAGCTTATAAGCCAAGGGTCCGATCCGCTCTAGGATCAAGTATGTCCCCATATATTGAGGGTTGAGCTTCTTATGCCTCTGCACCCGAGAGACACCATGCATCAGACGTACCTTCAAGAACACCTTGTCCCCCACCTATAACTCCACCTTCTGATGTCGAGGATCGTAGTACTTGTCCTGCCTTCTTTGAGCCTCCAGCATCTGATCCATGATTAGTCGTATCTGTGTTGAAGCCAGGAAAATTCCTAACTTCGAAATAGGATCAAGGCAGCCTAAGGTTACTGATTCTATGATCTGACGTCACGATTTGAGTGGCTAGCGAGAGAGAGAAAAGAAACTATCTATAAGCACACCCCAAGTGCTCCAGCGGGGAGGTCCCACCACGTACCCAGAAGCTTTGAAGAAGCTTCCCCTCTGCAACCAAAAGGCTGGGCGAGGTACTAGGCTGGCATGGACTTGACGAGTATCTACTTGGGGGGACCTCGCCTCTTCCTAAAGGTGCCATTTCCAGTACCCCTGGGGGGCTATTTATAGAGAAATCCTGGGGGGGGGGGGGGTAGGCGAGTATCCAGCCTCTGCAAGCGAGTATGCAGGGCTACTCGCCCATACTCGCGAGATACTCGCCCAAACTCGCCACTGCTCGCCACTGCTCGCCCAAGCTCGCCTCTGCTCGCCCAAGCTGGCCTCTGCTCACCTCTGCTCGCCTCTGCTCGCCTCTGCTCGCCTCTGCTCGTCACTGCCCGCCTCTGCTCGCCCAATGGTATGGGAATATCCATCTACTTGAGTACTTCTGATCTCGATGAATTACGGGTTATACACAATCCCCGCTTTTTTCGAGCTCGACACGAGCTCGGAAAAACAATGTTGAACCCGAAGTTCGGAGAGATGGCGCTAGACGATGCACTACAAGAGGTCTTTCCTAGGAGAGGAGCTCAACTGAAGGTGGATAAGAGGTCGACACCCAGTCAGGAGGAAGCTCAACTGAAGGTGGAGAGTATAGTCGACACCTGGTAGGAGCCGAGCTCAACTGTAGGTGGAGAGTATAGTCAACACCTGGCAGGAGGAAGCTCAACTGAAGGTGGAGAAGAGGTCGACACCCAGTCAGGAGGAAGCTCAACTGAAGGTGGAGAAGAGGTCGACACCCAGTCAGGAGGAAGCTCAACTAAAGGTGGAGAAGAGGTCGACACCCAGTCAGGAGGAAGCTCAACTGAAGGTGGAAAAGAGTCGACACCCTAACAGGAGCCAAGCTAAACTAGAGGTGGAGGTTGACTTGGGAGGCAAGTAGTCGGTCGGCAGGGGAGAAACCCGTACATAGATCACGGACTACGACATCACTCCAACGAGGAACTTGATCTCCTCGAGGAGGTTCGATGGCCAGTATGCAGGAGAGGAGCTCGTGCAGGGACACAGACTTACGTTATCCCTACCACTCGAGCGCTCTTGATTTCAATCGAGGAGATCGGCCGATCCCCGAGGAGAGGAGCTCGTGGGAAACCGGACTTATGACATTTCTGCCACTCGAAGTCTTTATTTCAATCGAGGAGATCGGCCGATTCTCGAGGATAGGAGCTCGTGGGGATACCGGTCTTACGATGCTGCTCAACTCAAAGTCTTGATTTCAATCGAGGAGATCGACCGATTCCCAAGGAGAGGAGCTCGTGGGGATACCGGTCTTACGACGCTGCTCAACTCGAAGTCTTGATTTCAATCGAGGAGATCGACCGATTACCGAGGAGAGGAGCTCGTGGGGATACCGGTCTTACGACGCTGCTCAACTCGAAGTCTTGATTTCAATCGAGGAGATCGGTCGATTCCCGAGGAGAGGAGCTCGTGGGGAACCGGACTTATGACATTGCTCAACTCGAAGTCTTGATCTCAATCGAGGAGATCGGCCGATTCTAGAGGAGAGGAGCTCGTGGGGATACCGATCTTACGACGCTGCTCAACTCGAAGTCTTGGTTTTAATCGAGGAGATCGGCCGATTCCCGAGGGGAGCTCGTGGGAAACCGGACTTATGACATTTCTGCCACTCGAGGCCTTCTATTTGGAGTCGAGGTAGTTCGCCCTGTTGCTTATGAGATTGCCAAGGAGTCAAATGCATCAATATCTTTGAGGACGAAGGAATTCTAAAGAGAACAACGATCTTTTCCCGTCGAGTTGGGAGGTTGGCGTCCGGACCTGTTCATGATAGTTCCTCCAGTCGGAGGAGAGATGCAATCGGGGGTAGCTAGGCCGACATGCAAGGGGGAGCTGATCTCGGCCGTCAATGCAGAGGCTCGGTCTTACAAGGACTCTTACATCCCGAGGCATCATCCCATCATCCGCTCTGGGTTATCTAGGAGAAACAAGTCGAAGGCTCGTTTCCCAACCTAACCGTGGAGATCGTTTTTAGCTCTGTCACTTGGTTACGAAAACCAGAGTACAAGCAAAGAGAAATGGTTCTTGGGGGGGTCCTACTGGACACCCTCGATTCCACCATCCTTCCGCGAACTTGCACTTCTCAGAGCTCGACAGGTTATCCTGCTTTGGTAAAAAACAGAGACGCGTCCTGCTTCACAGGACCTGCGGTCGCTAAGAGCGGGTCTTTTTATCTTCTCAAAGACCGATGATGCCTTTATACAAGGTATCACTTTGTGAGGTCGATCCCTTATCGAGTTCAGGAGGTTAGCATCCAGACCTGTTCCTGATAGTTCCTCCAGTCGGAGGAGAAATGCAATCGGGGGTAGCTAGGCCGATATGCAAGGAGGGAGCTGATCTCGGCCGTCAATGCAGGGGATCGGTCTTACAAGGATGCTTAAATCCCGAGGCATCGTCCCATCGTCCGCCCTTGGCTAAATAGGAGAAACAGGTCGAGCGCAGGTTTCCTAAATCGATCGTAGAGTTGAACTTCACTGCTCCTAGGTAACTTGAGATGAATCAACACAAAGAAGACAACTCGCACTAACCCGTGACTCCAGGGGCGAGGAAATGCATAAACAACTTGGAAACAATGTTACAGGTAAGCAATACATGTTACCGCTGGGGGTAGAACTCTTTCAGCTCATCCTTGCTCCGGGTATTTGAGGAGATGATATGAATAACATTGCTATCCTGGTTGCTGAAGTGATAGCCTCGCGTGTATAAACTCGTAGAATTCGAACACCATAGTTGTTGAAGTAGTGATCTCACGAGAATGGAACTCATGGAATTAAAAAGATAGCAGACTATCCGTTTAAAAGATCACCTCGCAAGTATGGAGCTTGCGGAATTTAAAGGAGAGCATCCTAGCTGTTGAAGAGATCACCTCGCGAGTATAGAGCTCGCGGAATTTAAAGGAGAGCATCCTAGCTGTTGAAGAGATCACCTCGCGAGTATAGAGCTCGCGGAATTTAAAGGAGAGCATCCTAGCCACTGAAGAGATCACCTCGCGAGTATGGAGCTCGCGAAAACTCGCGGAATTTAAAGGAGAGCATCCTAGCTGTTGAAGAGATCACCTCGCGAGTATAGAGCTCGCAGAAACTTGCGGAATTTAAAGGAGAGCGTCCTAGCTATTGAATAGATCACCTCGCGAGTATAGAGCTCGCGGAATTTAAAGGAGAGCATCCTAGCCTCTGAAGAGATCACCTCGCGAGTATGGAGCTCGCGGAAACTCGCGGAATTTAAAGGAGAGCATCCTAGCTATTGAAGAGATCAACTCACGAGTATAGAGCTCGCGGAAACTCGCAGAATTTAAAGGAGAGCGTCCTAGCTGTTGAAGAGATCACCTCGCGAGTATAGAGATCGCGGAATTTAAAGGAGAGCATCCTAGCTGTAGAAGAGATCACCTCGCGAGTATAGAGCTCGCGGAATTAAAGGAGAGCATCCTAGCTGTAGAAGAGATCACCTCGCGAGTATAGAGCTCACGGAATTTAAAGGAGAGCATCCTAGCTGTTGAAGAGATCACCTCGCGAGTATAGAGCTCGCGGAATTTAAAGGAGAGCATACTAGCCGCTGAAGAGATCACCTCGCGAGTATAGAGCTCGCGGAAGCTCACGAGATTTAAAGGAGGGCATCCTAGCCAACATAAAGAGCATAATGAGTAGGAGCTCGTAGTATTCTAGCTTGAAGATGTCATGAGTAGGCCGTCTCATGAGATGTAGGTTGTTGGAGGAGATCATCGAGTATGAGCTCGCAGAGCACCTCGTACATTTTTCCCTTGCGGTGGGCTCATCGTCATTCACCCTTCTTGTTAGTCATACAAAAAGTACTCACGGGCTTTACCAAAGCATCCGTAAGTATGAACATGTATGAAAAATACCACTATTGAAAAAGGAGATGGAAGTAGGGGGAGGGTGAGTGTCACTTCTGAAATTAGAACCCCTACGCAGAGGTTTCGAGGGTTCCGCTGCCCGGTCAGCGGACGAGGGTCAAGGGGGCAGCGCCCCTTGCGGGGTCCAGGGGAAGCGCCCCAGGAAAATTTTTATTTTCCACTCCCAACTCGCCTAGATTCCGAGCTATCCCGGCTTTACGAGTAAGTCATCAACATAACTCGCCTATGGGCGAGATCCCTTGATACTCGCCTCTTCAGTTGATACTCGCCTCTTCACTTGATACTCGCCTATGGGTGAGATCATCTGATACTCGCCTCTTCACTTGTTGCTCGCCTCTGGGAGAATCATTCCTGCCTATGCTCGTCGGTATGTCGCCAGCATCAATTCGCCTCCATGAAATTGCCACTGGAACTCGCCTATGAGCGAGCTACCAAGGAAGCTCGCCTCACGAAACCGCCGAGCTTGAAAATCGTCGTCGCACAGTCGCCTATGGGCGAGTAACCAGGGAACTCGCCCACCTTGCCGAGAACTCGCCCACCTTGCTGAGTGCTTGCGAGTTGCTGTCTTGGGTCTCCAGCTCGCCATCTTAAGCCATGAAGTCTTCTCGCAAAAATTTCTTCCTCAGCTACTATCCACGCTCACCGCACCAAGTGTTGAAGCCAGGAAAATTCCTAACCTCGAAATAGGATCAAGGCAGCCTAAGGTTACTGATTCTATGATCCGACGTCACGATTTGAGTGGCTAGCGAGAGAGAGAAAAGAAACTATCTATAAGCACACCCCAAGTGCTCCAGCGGGGAGGTCCCACCACGTACCCGGAAGCTTTGAAGAAGCTTCCCCTCCGCAACCAAAAGGCTGGGCGAGGTACTAGGCTGGCATGGACTTGGAGAGTATCTACTTGGGGGGACCTTGCCTCTTCCTAAAGGTGCCATTTCCAGTACCCCTGGGGGGCTATTTATAGAGAAATCTTGGGGGGGGGGTAGGCGAGTATCCAGCCTCTGCGAGCGAGTATGCAGGGCTACTCGCCCATACTCGCGAGATACTCACCCAAACTCGCCACAGCTCGCCACTGCTCACCCAAGCTCGCCTTTGCTCGCCTCTGCTCGCCTCTGCTCGCCCAAGCTCGCCTCTGCTCGCCACTGCTCGCCTCTGCTCACCTCTGCTCACCACTGCTCGTTACTGCTCGCCTCTGCTCGCCCAATGGTCTGGGAATAGCCATCTACTTGAGTACTTCTGATCTCGATGAATTACGGGTTATACAATCTGAGCATCTGTATCCTCTATATATTCCGATCCAAGTGCCCTGGGGTCCTCATCCTGAACCCAAGATAGTTGTGTCCGGCACTTCCTTCCGTATAGAGCCTTACAAGGTGTCATCCCAATGCTCGTCTGGTGACTGTTGTTGTAGGAGAACTCAATCAGTTGCAATAGTATCTCCCAGAGCTTCCCCGTGTCTAGTATGCATAAACGTAGTAGATCCTCCATAGTCCTGTTGGTCTGTTCTGTCGGGCCGTCGGCCTGCAGATGTAAAGCGATGCTAAAAGCAAGCTGAGAACCTAAGTATACATGCACCACTCTCCACTCCCAAGAAGTGAACCGACTGTCACAATCTGAGAAAATCATCTTGGGAACGTTATGGTACCTGACGAACTGCTCCACAAATAACCACACCAAAGCAGCAACTGGGATGTCCTTCCTGATCGGTATAAACCGGGCCACCTTAGTCAGTCTATCGATAATGACCCAAATAGAATCGTGCCCAGAGTGGGAGCGAGGCAATCTGTACACGAAGTCCATAGCTATACCCTCTAACTTCCACTCTAGCACCTGCAATGACTGTAGTAGTCCTCCAGGACTCTTGCACTCTGCCTTTACCTGCTGGCAGGTCTCGTAGTGCGTCACATAATATATGATCTCCCTCTTCATTCCCGGCCAATACATGCTCCTCTGCAGATCCGTTGTCATCTTGGTGATACCAAGGTGTACTGAGTACTGAGAACAGTGTGCCTCCCTGAGTATATCCTCCTGGATACCACCTCCAGCGGGTATATAAACACGGCCACGGAAATGAATGAGGTCATCATGCAAAGAATAGTCCTCTGACTTACCCCCTTCCAGGGCTCTATATACTATCTCCAATACTGCATCCAGCCTCTGATGTGTCCTGATGCACTCTTGTATATCACAGTCGATGATCAAGGAGTTCAAATACTCCTGATATACCTCTGGTTCGGACTCAGAAACCATAGTAAGGTGCATATCCTCCATCATCTGTATCACCTCTATAACCATCATCCAGGACTCTGATCCAGTAGTGCCTGCTCTCCTGCTCAAGGCATCTATCACGGTGTTCGCCTTTCCCGGGTGATAATGCAACTGGTAGTCGTAATCACATAGGAAATCCAGCCATCTCCTCTGGCATAGGTTTAAATCCTTCTGCGTATCAATATACTTGAGGTTCTTGTGATCTGATAAGATATCACAATGAACTCCATATAGGTAATTCCTCCAAATCTTCAATGTGAATACCACCGCATCGAGCTCTAAATCATGTATGGGGTAGTTCTGCTCGTACTTCTTCAGCTGTCTCAAGGCATAAGCGATGACATGTCCATGCTGCATCAGGACAACACCCATCCCCTGATATGAGGCGTCGGTATAAATGTGAAATCATTCCTTCCCAGATGGAAGTGCAAGGATAGGGGAAGAGGTGAGCCTGAAAGTGAGAGTAAGATCTATCTCAACTCTAGAGGGGGGGTGAATAGAGTTTATTTAAATTAATTTCACAGTTTTGAAATAATCAGCACATATAAAATTCAATTTATAGTATAGTGTTGAGTGCTAGTAAAGAGTTAAAAATAAAGAAGTAAAGAGCACAGCACACAGCAAATCAATCACACAAACAAGCCAGAAGACACAAGGAAATATAGTGGTTCCCCAAAAAACCTGGGTACATCCACTCTTCTACCACCCTTGGTAGGAATCCACTCAGGATGAGTTGATCAGGTGTCCTGACACCAATGAGCTTTTGATAAGGTGCTCAAAAACCAAAACTGGATTTTTTGATAAGGTGTCTTGCCACCACTGAGTTTTGACAAGGCTCTCAGAACCAGACAGAACTTTTGAAGGGAGTTCAAGAACCCTTTTACAGCAGAAAAAGAAAAGATAAAGAGGTGAAGTTGTCTTCTCTGTTCTCAAATCAAATGAGAGAAAACTAGTGGATCTTTTGTTGTCAAAGCTCCCCCTGAGATGTAGACAGGTTCAGGAATGGAAGCTTTGCTCTAGGGTGATAGGTCTTCAGAAGTTTAGATCTCCAGCAAAAGATTGTTTCAGCAAAAGGAGGCTGAAAGATGAGGTGTCTGGAGTTCTTGAGAAGAAGCTGTGATCACTTTTCTGTAAGCAAAAAGATTGTTATTCTGATTCTTCAGAATTGATCACTTGTTATCTGTCACAGCTTAATTCTTGTTGTTGTGTTCTCTGTGTATTCTCTATATGTTTTTCTGAAGACAAAAAGGAGGATCTTATTCTCTGAAAAATTCTTGTCAAAGATAGCCGTTGGCAGTCATTAATGTCTTCCATAAAAAAGTCTTGTCTTCTAGAGGAAGGTCCAATAAAACATTCCCTGAATAATTCCTTGAAACTTGCTCCAGAATAAAGACAAACGGCTGACAAATCTCCTTGACATAAATGCTGAGAGAATTCAAAAACATTCCAAAGACTGGCAGCATTTGAATCCTTAGAATCGTGGATCTCTCAGAAAGATCGTCGATCTGAGCTCTATGATCGTCGAACTGAGCTCAGAGATGGAAACAGATCAAACAGACAGAAAACGTCGAACTGAGCTCGAAGATCGTCGAACCGAGCTCAGCGACCTGAAGAATAGCTGAAGAGTGATCGTCGACCTGAGCTCGAAGAACGTCAACCGGAGTTCGACGATTTATCGAAGTTGAGCTCAGAGAGCGTCGAACCGAGTTCGACGTTTCGTCAACCTAAGCTTGATGATAACTGACTTTGGCTCAGCTTTAAGTCTGATTCCTTGAAAGGTCCTGGGGGCAGCTCAAACCTAAATTCTAAGCCCTAGACCCATTCTAATGTTGACCTTTACAACTATACAACTAGGTCAACCTGGTTTCCTAAGACAAACATAGTGATTCTTACCCAAATTAGTAATAGGGTGTTCCAACAATCTCCCCCTATTTGGGTTAGGATTACTATTTACAGACAGAATTAGGAAATAAATAAGCATACATTCAAAACAGAAGCTAAATCAACAATGCAGTAGGAAAGATATAGCAGCAATGCAGATCACAGATAAAAAGTCAGCAAATATCCAGAGGAGGATGATTGTTCAGCTTACACAATTCACTTCTTCTCAGTTCCCTTTTTAAACAAAATTTCTCTATTGGGATTGAGAGCTTCTTTCTTGGATCTTCTATCATCTTCTGCACCTAAGGAAGTTTGAGATCTGGGCCTTGGAACTACAGCCTCAGGGTGCAGCTTCATATAATCTTCTGGGTTAAAGAATTTTCTTGATGCATATCTCTCCAGTTCTTTCTTTCTCTGATCTGATAGAGTTGTTATGTTGGAAGTGTCCTTGCCTTACTCTCTGGCCTTTTTCATTTGATCAAGAGCAGCCAACTCTTTCATTCTAGCTGTTCAGGACAAGGGGTTGTTCTCAGGATCCTCAAATGGAACAGGAGGTTCATATCTGTTGATGGATTCAGAATCAGTAGGAGGAGTCCTGGAGACAACTGAATCTTTTAGCTTATAAGGGAAAGGACCTGAAGTAGAAACAGTATGGCCTTATCCTTCCCTTTGATGAAATCTGTGCCCTCTCTGGCTTCCTCTATATTGACCCCTTCTAGATTGATATCCCCTTTGATGTTGCCCCCTTTGATAGTATCTCTGATAAGACTGGGAGGAGCTTTGTCTGGAAGCTGGGGCTTGAGTGGCTGAGCCTGAACCAGAATCTGGAGGAGGAGGAGGAGGAGGCTGATACTGAGAAGATCCTTTTTCATACTTATCCAGCTTCCTTCTCTTCTTCATAGCCTTTTGTTGGTTCTTGGAATACTGCATCCAGGGCTCAGATATGGGGCAGTCATGCAAAATATAATAGGGAATGTCATTAGAATCCTTTGCTTGAGCTGGGGGTACTTTCATCATGGCCTTACTTCTGGCCTTCCTTTTCTGGGCAATTGTATTTGAAGAATCATCAGATTCAGTTTGAAATTGATCACTCTCTGAACTTTGAGGTCTGTCATACAAATCATCAATGCTTTTTATGTATTTCTCTTGTAACTTCAACTGATCATGAGTCAGGGCAGGAGCAGCAGCAGCAGCAGAAATTTGAGCAGAAGGAACTTTTGAAGCAGAAACAACATCAGGTGCAGGTTCTTTCAGGTAAGAAGCAAGTTCTTCAGCAGCAGATGTATCTTCAATTACAAGAACCATTTCAATATCTTCAGTAACAGCAGCAGCAGCTTCATCAACAAGAGGCACAATGACCTTAATAGCAGTATCAGAGATGGAAACATAAACATCCACAGCCTTCCAGGAATTTACATATGCTTCAATTTGGCTGGGATCACATACAGAAATAGGCACAATGGCCTTAGACAAGTCTTCAGTATGTGGAACTGGCAAAGATCTGAAGTAAACTGTATCAAACTCTAAGAGCAGGCTCTGGAAGTCCATTGCAAAAGCAGGAGCAGGAGCAAGAGCTGGAGCATACTCAGGCACATCCACTACTTCAGAAGGCATCTCCCCCTGCCTGGATTCAGGGAGAACTGAATCAAAGCACCCAGAAGAGGTAATTGCCTGAGAGGGAATGAAGGAGGAGAGCTTGGAAGACAGCTCCTTGACATGGGTCAGGAGTGGAGCCAGAGTGGTCTCCAGTAATGAGGTTAGCTTAGGAGCTAGCAGCTCATATAACCTGTCTGCCAGGGCTGATAGATTTACATGCTCAAGAGGGGCTTGAGCAGAGGTAGGAGAGAAGGTTGTTGGAAGGATGTTGGCTGGAGCTGGTGGCATGGAGAATGTGGAGATAGGAGGTGTGGGAATGGATGGCTCTGAGAGTGGAATAGTGAAGATAGAGGTTGTTGAGATGGAGCTAGATGAGGCAAGAGATGGGGTGAAGGATGGTTGAGAAAGAATTTCGTGCAGCATTTGTTGGAATGAGGAAGTAGAGGGAGGCTCAGGGGGAGAGGAAGGAGAATCATCCATAAAGGAATCATCTTCAAGGGAAAATGATGGTGAGGTGAAGATTGGATAAGAGAAAAGAGGATGGCATTCCTCTGAGGTAGATGCTGAAAGGGGTGAAACTGGTGAAGAAATGGTAGTGGGGGAAGATATGGCTATGGTGGTGATTGGAGGTGAGGATGAAATGGATGGGGTAGAGATAGCTGGAGGAGGAGGAGGAGAAGCAGGCAACACTTCTGCTGGGGCAGAGAGTAGAGGTGGAGTGACTGAGGCAGTCCTGGTGCCTGAAGTCAGTGGTGCAGCAGCTCTGGTAGGGTTTACAATCTGCCTGTCCCATTTGCTGAAAAGGGCACAGGAGAGCCTCTTGGATGCATTAATGAACATCCCAGAAGAGGTTAGCAGCTCAGGGCATCTGGAATGCAGATAAACCCCTAGAATTCTCCCAAAACTGACAGCAGTCTTATTCAGCTTCTTCTTAATCAGGTTGAAGAAAATTGATCCCCAGTCTAGATGTTTCTTATCAAGTAGAGCTCCCATTAGACAAAATTGATGTCTTGAAATAGTATCATGGGCTGAATGCTTCGCCAGAAGCACTTTGCCAACTACATCGGCCAAAAATTGATATTCTAGAGACAGATTTTTCTTCAGTAATTTATTAGGGTTCACAGCATTGTGACCCATTCTATCAAGCATGGAGTCATATTCCTCTCCAGATAACTCTATGGAATCTTCTCCAGAACTAAGATGAAAAACTTCAGTTAAAAGAGCCGGGGACAATTGTACCTGAGTCCCTTTTATGAAGCCGACGACAGAGTTCTCATTCTCATCAGTCGTTGTATAACACCATTCTTTTATTTCTTCTGATGCAATCTTCATTCTGGTAGTCATTATTTGGGATAGTTGCTGTTCTCTGAATAGATTGAGAATGTCTTTGAAGCGCTGATCGCTTCCATCAAATGATTTCATGTCGATATCAAACCCGGTGTCGAATTTCATTTTGGTAATCGCAGCACTGGAGCCAGCCATTTGTACCTGCAACAAAGAACCAAACACGACCAAGCGTAGAAGATTTGGAGGGAAAAAGAAGAAAGTTGCAGAGAGTATGAAAGCGCAAAGATGAACGACGGCCGAGGAAATGTTTTTATATTAGGGTTCGACGGTGAAACGGAAAATCGTGGAGCTCGGTTCGACAAAACGTCGATCTCAGCTCGACGATTTGGGCTACAGAAGGAATCTGAAGAGACTTCAATATCGTCGATCTCCATTCGACGATGTTGAAAAGCGTCGAGTTTCGCTCGATGACCTCTGAACAGAAGGAGAGGAAACCTGGAACTAACGGAGGCTCTGAACTCAGATCGACGATTTCGGAAACGTCGATCTCTGGTCGACGTTTTTTTAAAAAAACGTCGATCTACGTTCGACGATTTCTGGGAAAGCGTCGAGCGCAGTTCAGAGACAAGGCCTATTCTACAGACACAAAAGGAACTGATTTTTTAGCCTAGTCTTAGTGTGTTTTAACTTTTCAAAAATCTTGTAAATTAGTTTAGGCTTCCTCCATCTAACATGCCTAACTGATTTAGGAAGAAACTGTGCTTCTTTTCATCCAAGGGCTTGGTGAAAATATCTCCCCTTTGTAAATCAGTTGGGATATATTGAAGTTCTATTTTGTTTTTCTCTACATTATCCCTTAGAAAATGATGCATAATCTCTATATGTTTTGTCCTACTATGGAGGACTGGATTTTGTGCTATAGAGATAGCACTAGTATTATCACAAAAAATTTTAGACATCTCTATGTTGTAGCCATAGTCTATGAGCTGATTTTGTATCCACAATATTTGTGAACAGCAACTGCCTGCAGCCATATATTCAGCTTCAGCAGTTGAGGTTGACACAGATGTTTGCTTCTTACAAAACCAGGAGACAAGTCTGTCACCAAGGAACTGACAAGTTCCACTAATGCTTTTCCTGTCTACTCTGCATCCAGCATAATCAGCATCTGAAAATCCAGTTAGTTCAAATCCTGAGTCTTTTGGATACCAGAGTCCTAGATTTGGACAACTTTTTACATATCTAAGAATCCTTTTAACTAGAGTTAGGTGTGACTCTCTAGGGCTTACTTGGAATCTAGCACATATGCATGTAGCAAACATTATATCTGGTCTGCTAGCTGTAAGGTACAAGAGAGAGCCAATCATTGCTCTATATGTTGTCTGATCAACTGGTTTCCCATGTTCATCAGCATCCAATACAACATTGGTAGGCATGGGTGTTTTCATACAGGATGCCTCAGACATACCAAATCTCTTAACCAATTCTTTAGCATACTTGGTTTGGGAAATAAATATGCCTTCAGCATGTTGTTTTATTTGCAATTCTAAGAAGAAGGAGAGCTTACCCATGCTACTCATTTCAAATTTGGAATGCATCAGGTTAGAAAACCTTCTGCACAAATTTGAATCAGTAGATCCAAATATGATATCATCTACATAAATTTGTACTAGTAGAGTATGGGACTTATGGGTTCTAATAAAAAGAGTTTGGTCTACTCTCCCCCTAACAAAATCATTTTCCAGAAGAAAGCATGCTAGGGTCTCATACCATGCTCTAGGAGCTTGCTTGAGACCATATAATGCTTTATGCAATTTGAAAACATAATCAGGGTGAGTTAGAGAGATAAAACCTGGAGGTTGTCTAACATAGACTTCCTCTTTGATGTCCCCATTGAGAAAATGCACTCTTCACATCCATCTGGTAGACCTTGAATCCCTTGTGAGCAGCATAAGCTAGGAATATTCTAATGGCCTCTAACCTTGCAACAGGTGCAAAGGTCTGGTCATATTCTATTCCTACTTGTTGAGAGTAGCCTTGAGCAACTAGCCTTGCCTTGTTTCTGACAATAACTCCTTGATCATCCAGCTTGTTTCTGAACACCCACTTTGTTCCAACAATGGAGTGATCCTTTGGCTTAGGCACTAGTTCCCAAACTTTATTCTTTTCAAATTGATGCAACTCCTCTTGCATTGCAATGATCCAGTGTGGATCTTGCTCTGCATCTTGAATGGATTGAGGCTCAACTTGAGATAGGAAGCAGGTGTGCATTAGGTTTTGATTGACCTGATTTCTGGTTTGCACACCAGCTGAGATGTCTCCAATTACTTGGGTGATTGGATGATCTCTTGTTGTTACTAGATCAACAGGGGATGTTGATTGTTCACCAACCTGTGTTGTTGTTTCCTTTTATGGAATAACAACTGGCTCTTCAGGATGATTTTCTTCAAGAAATTGAACTTCTTCTTCATCATCACTGCTCTCACTCTTTTGCAGAATAGATTGAGTGGCTGTATCCTCTTCTTTAACCTGTAATCTGTCCATACTTTCTGAAATAGAGTGTACCTGCAAAGGTTCTATGGTAGAAGTAGACTTCTCCTTATAACATATGTTAGTCTCATCAAAAGTAACATGAACAGATTCTTCAATTTTACAGGAAGATTTATTATATACCCTATAGGCCTTGCTGATCATGGAGTATCCCAAAAACACTCCTTCATCAGCTTTAGCTTGGAATTTTGCTAGATACTTCTTGTCATTATTATGAATATAACAAGTACACCTAAAATTTTTAAAATAATCTATTTTAGGTTTCTTCCCTTTGAGCAATTCATAGGGAGTCTTCCCCTTTAGTTTATGTATCAGGCTTCTATTTAGCACATAGTTGGAGGTGTTCACTGCCTCAGCCCAAAAGGATAGAGGTGGGTGAGCATCTGTCAACAATGTAGTAGCAGATTCAATTAGGGTTCTATTTTTCCTTTCAGCTACCCCATTTTGTTGAGGAGTTTTAGGAGCTGAGAAAGTGTGCCTGATCCCTTCACTTTGACAGAACTCTTGCATAAGAAGAGAATCAAACTCTGTCCCATGATCACTTCTGATCAGGGTAATGTGAGTGTTGAACTCAATCTGTATACATTTGAGAAACTCTGTCAAACACTTAAAGTTATCAGACTTCTTCCTCAGAAAGAATAACCATGTGAATCTAGAGAAGTCATCTACAATCACTAAAGCATAAGATTTCCCTCCTAAGCTTTGTACTGTAATGGGTCCAAAAAGATCCATGTGCAACAAATACAGAATCCTAGGTGAATCACTCTTATTAAGTGACTTAAAGCTATTTTTAGTTTGCTTGCCTAATTGACAAGCCTTGCAAAGTCCTTCCTTCTTATAGGGGCCAGAAGGTAGTCCTCTAACAAGGTTGTCCTTGGATAGCCTAGCAATGGTTCTAAGGTTTAGGTGTCCTAATCTCTTATGCCATAAAACATTTGGCTTAGATATGGAACTGAATAAACAGATATCTACTTTAGATGAAAGAAAATCTACTAAGTAAATGTTACCTGTCCTTTTACCTGTTAACACAGTTGTGTTATCCTCTGACTTGATCTTGCACAGGGATTTGTTGAAAGTCACCTTGTATCCTTCATCACATATCTGACTGATACTTATCAGATTGTGCTTCAGTCCTTCTACATATGCCACCTTCTTGAAAGTGACTGAGCCTATCTGAGCAGCACCATATCCTTTGGTTTGGCCAAAATTTGAATCACCAAAAATCACTTTGAGTCCAAGTTTGGTTATGAAGGATGATAGGTTCTCCCTGTTCCTTGTCATGTGCTTTGAGCACCCACTATCCAGATACCATTGTTGGTTAGATACTGGATAGGTCTTCACCTGCACATGAACAGCTTATTTGTTTTTGACCCAGTTAACCTTGGGCCTAGGTTGATATCCTTTGAATTCAGAAATGAAAGACATACCAGGTTGACTCTTATAACCTTCAGGATGATATCTCCTAGGAGGTACTATCCATTCAGTATAGGGGTTAAAGCCTTGGGATGTGGGACTTCTGGGATTGAATCTAGATGTGCCATTGAAGGAATGTTCACAGACCTGATCTCTGTTCGACGATCGTCGAGCTGAGGTCGACGATCTTGGGTCAGATCGTCGATCTCTGTTCGAAGATCGATTATTCTGGAGTTCAGAGTTTGGATATCGTCGAGCTAAGGTCGACGATCTTGGGTTAGATCGTCGAGCTCTGTTCGACGATCGTCGAGCTCTGCTCGACGCAATCTGTTGAACTGAAATTTTCTCTGGCAGATCTGCATTCTTCCTAGCTACTTCTACTATTCCCTTTCCTTTGTCAGAGATAAATTTGATTGGAGTTATTAATATTATAGGTTGGCTGGATGAAGCACCCAAGCCCAGTGTACTATTAAGTCTAGAGTTCATTGTGCTTGTAATGTCCATCAGTCTGATACTTCTCCCATTTAGGAATTCTTCAAACTTTTTGGCTTTTGATAGTTCACTTTTCAGTGAAGCTATCTCTTCCCTGCAGCATTCCAACTCCTCAGAGAGTTTGAGGTTCTCTGATTTTATAGTGTTATACTCAGATAGTTGTTTTCTGAGGGAAGTGATTTCCTTCTCAGACTCCAACAGATCTAGGCATAGTACCTTAAACTCATGTTTAAAATCCTCAGAACTGAAATCAAATGAATTGATTACCTGATCTTCTTCTAGTTGAGCTTCTGAATCTGATTCTGACTCTTCTGCTTCTGAGTCTGTTTGAGAGGCATTGATAGCCATCATGCAGAATTCCTTTTCATCAGCATCATCCTCATCATCACTGAAGCTGGATGAGGCTTCAGAGTCCTCTTCAGTTTCACTCCATGTCTTATCAACAAATCCCTTCCTTGTATGTTTGTTCTTGCTGAAGGAGGGTTTGCCTGAGCTGTTCTTTCTGAAGTCTTTTTCTTTTCTTCTTTCTCTTCTATCTTTCTTGTCCTTATTCTTATTTTCTGGACAGTCAGGCACAATATGGCCTGGTTTCCTGCAACCAAAACATTTGATTTCTTTATTGTTATTTGATTTATCATACCTTGGTTTATCATGACCCTTTTATGGTCTTTTTCTGAAGTCTTTTCTGGCCATCTTGTAAAATCTTTTGGCCAGTAGACTTAGGAGCTCATCATTTTCTGTAGCTTTATCTTCAGGCTCCTCTTCTGCAGCTTTGAAGGCTATGGTCTTTTCTTTCCTTGTGACTGGAGAAGTAGCCTTTTGTTCTTCTTCTCTATTTTTAATGAGCAGCTCATAGGATTTGAGCTTGCCCAGGAGAGCTTCTGTGGTAATCTCATTTAGACTTCTGGCATCTTTGATTGGCCAGATTCTTGAATCCCAAGTGCTGGGGAAGCACATTAGGATTTTGTCATTCAGCTCAGTCAATGAGATTTCTTTATCCAAAGTCTTTAACTCATTGACAATCAGACTTAGTCTATTGTACATGTCAGCCACTGATTCAGCTTCTCCCTTTTTGAAGTTCTCATATTGGCTTATCAGATGGGATCTCCTGTCTTTCCTTTCATCAGCAGACCCTGAGACAATTTCAGAGAGCTTGTCCCAAATTCTTTTGGCTGAGTTACAGTCAGCTACCTTTTGAAATATCTCATCAGACATTGTCTGAGCTAAGATGTTCATGGCCTTTGCATCTGCAGTTTTCCATTTCTTTATGTCTGCATCTGTTCCTGAGGGAGGTGGAACAGTACTTGTGCTTGTGGTCTCTGGAGGTGTTGGGCACACTGTCAAAACAGAATTAAATATATCCTCATCAATAGAATTCATATAAAGTTTAATCCTTGCCTTCCAGAGTGCAAACTTGGAAAGGTTGCACACTGGAGGTCTGGTGCTTGCATAATCTTTGTTCTGTGCCATGTCTATTTAAATAGATAGATATAGTGAAAATAACCCTCTTAAGAGATTGATCTTATCAAGGATCTTTTGGTTCAGGTGTTAGCCGGTATGAGCAACCAACCACCCTCTGATACCAATTGAAAGTGAGAGTAAGATCTATCTCAACTCTAGAGGGGGGGGGGGTGAATAGAGTTTATTTAAATTAATTTCACAGTTTTGAAATAATCAGCACATATAAAATTCAATTTATAGTATAGTGTAGAGTGCTAGTAAAGAGTTAAAAACAAAGAAGTAAAGAGCACAGCACACAGCAAATCAATCACACAAACAAGCCAGAAGACACAAGGAAATATAGTGGTTCCCCAAAAAACCTGGGTACATCCACTCTTCTACCACCCTTGGTAGGAATCCACTCAGGATGAGTTGATCAGGTGTCCTGACACCAATGAGCTTTTGATAAGGTGCTCAAAAACCAAAACTGGATTTTTTGATAAGGTGTCTTGCCACCACTGAGTTTTGACAAGACTCTCAGAACCAGACAGAACTTTTGAAGGGAGTTCAAGAACCCTTTTACAGCAGAAAAAGAAAAGATAAAGAGGTGAAGTTGTCTTCTCTGTTCTCAAATCAAATGAGAGAAAACTAGTGGATCTTTTGTTGTCAAAGCTCCCCCTGAGATGTAGACAGGTTCAGGAATGGAAGCTTTGCTCTAGGGTGATAGGTCTTCAGAAGTTTAGATCTCCAGCAAAAGATTGTTTCAGCAAAAGGAGGCTGAAAGATGAGGTGTCTGGAGTTCTTGAGAAGAAGCTGTGATCACTTTTCTGTAAGCAAAAAGATTGTTATTCTGATTCTTCAGAATTGATCACTTGTTATCTGTCACAGCTTAATTCTTATTGTTGTGTTCTCTGTGTATTCTCTATATGTTTTTCTGAAGACAAAAAGGAGGATCTTATTCTCTGAAAAATTCTTGTCAAAGATAGCCGTTGGTAGTCATTAATGTCTTCCATAAAAAAGTCTTATCTTCTAGAGGAATGTCCAATAAAACATTCCCTGAATAATTCCTTGAAACTTGCTCCAGAATAAAGACAAATGGCTGGCAGATCTCCTTGACATAAATGCTGAGAGAATTCAAAAACATTCCAAAGACTGGCAGCATTTGAATCCTTAAAATCGTTGATCTCTCAGAAAGATCGTCGATCTGAGCTCTACGATTGTCGAACTGAGCTCAGAGATGGAAACAGATCAAACAGACAGAAAACGTCGAATTGAGCTCGAAGATCGTCGAACCGAGCTCAGCGACCTGAAGAATAGCTAAAGAGTGATCGTCGACCTGAGCTCGAAGAACGTCGACCAGAGTTCGACGATTTATCGAAGTTGAGCTCAGAGAGCGTCGAACCGAGTTCGACGTTTCGTCGACCTAAGCTCGACGATAACTGACTTTGGCTCAGCTTTAAGTCGGATTCCTTGAAAGGTCCTAGGGGCAGCTCAAACCTAAATTCTAAGCCCTAGACCCATTCTAAAGTTGACCTTTACAACTATATAACTAGGTCAACCTGGTTTCCTAAGACAAACATAGTGATCCTTACCAAAATTAGTAATAGGGTGTTCCAACAGAGCCTGTCCTTCAACTCCTGAAATGCTGCCTCGCACTTCTCCATCCAAGTAAAGGCTTCCTCCTTCTTCGTCAAGGGCGTAAGGGAGAGTGCTATCCTCGAGAACCCCTCCATGAACTTACGATAATATCCAACGAGTCCCAGAAAACTATGTATATCTGAAGTTGACTTTGGTCGCGGCCAATCTCTTACTGCATGTACCTTGGTCGGGTCCACGGCCAACCCAGATCCACTAATAGTATGTCCTAAGAATGACACCTCTTGTAGCCAGAACTGGCACTTGGAGAACTTGGCGTACATTTGATGCTCTCTCAGCTTCCCCAACACCAGTGCCAAACACTAAGTATGCTCCTCCTTTGTCCAGGAGTAGATCAGAATGTCATTAATGACGACTATGACAAATCTGTCCAGGTAGGGCCCGAAGACACGGTTCATCAGACTCATGAATGCGGAAGGTGCATTCGTGAGCCCGGAGGCATCACCGTGAACTCGTACAATCCATAGCGGGAACTGAAAGCTGTCATCGGGATGTCCTCCTCTTGAATCCGTAGCTGATAATATCCAGACCTCAAATCCAGCTTAGAGAACAAGAAGGCTCCCTGAAGCTGATCAAAAAGCTCATAGATCCAGGGCAACAGATACGTGTTCCGGACCGTCAACCGGTTCAACTTCCGGTAGTCGATGCAGAGCCGCAACGACCCATCTTCTTCTTAACGATAACACTGGTTCCCCCACATGATGATGAGCTCGGTCAGACAAATCCTGACTCCACCAGCTCCTGCAACTGGGTCTTGAACTCCGCTAGCTCTTTTGGGGCCATCCTATTTGGTGTCCAAGATACGGGCCTCGCTCCCGGCACCAACTAGACCTGGAAGTCCATATCCCTAGTCGGTGGTTATCCGAGCAGTTTCTCCGAGAATACATCGGAGAAATCCCGAACCACTCGGATATCCGCAATAGAGTCTTCTGTTCCCGCCATCTCGAAGCAGATCAAGTATACCTCATCTCCCTGCTCGTGGGCTTTGACAGCCTGTACAGATGATAATAAAAGGTGGGAGACAGGCCTAATACCTTCGACGACGACGTAGGAGTCTCCGCGCCTCAAGGTGATCCTCCTTGACGGGTAATCGATCTGGGCATGGTTTCAATGCAACCATGTCATGCCCAGGATCAGGTCAAAATCTGGCATCTTCAGGATTGTCATCGGCGCTTCAAATGCCTTTTCTCCAATTTCTGCCACCATGTTGCACTTGGCAGATGATAATAGTTATGATACGTCAGGTAGCCGCACCCATAAAGTCAAGCTTGTGAATCTTTCCATGCCTTGCATTCCTTCCACGAAGGCATCTGATACGAACGAGTGTGAAGCACCTGTATCTAACAATGTATGAGCGGGCTTGCCGCTGATAAAGACTATGCATGAAGTTCGTTTGAGTTTAAATTGGTTGTTATTCTACAATGTCAAGGCACTATAATTGAAAATTTAAATTCATAATGCAATTTAGGTACCTGTGATGACCTCCTCTGGGTTCCTCGGCTCGGCGAGGTCCAGTGCATACATCTTCTCTTGCCCCTCGGCCTCGGTCGTAAGGTCCTCAGCCTCGGCCTCGACCTCGTCCTTGGCCCTGACCCTGCTGTGTTGGAGGGGATACTAGAGGTGGAGGAGGTGGTGGTGGATGGAACTGTTGTGGGCAGTCAGCTCTTACGTGCCCCAGCTGTTGTCATCTATAACAAATCACTACTCGGTGCCCATGGTCAACCCGCCTCATCGGGCCATGTATCTATAGTGGTGGGGGAGCTAGTACTGCAGGAGGTCTCTGCTTCTGCCTGAAGTTGTTACGATAACATCCCCCACCCATTTTTTAACTGATCACCCTACCTCTCTGGGAGCCCCTGCTACTCTCCCCGGGTGATGACCCATCTAGTGGCCTATTTCCTCTGCTCTGCACCATCAGCTGGTCTGCCTCTAGCTTCTTGTCCATCTCTATGATCTGTGTCGATGTGCCATGAGAGATGAATAGTAGAGCATGTCTGGTAGAGTCCTTAAGCCCTCGGTAGAAATTCTTGGCATACCTCCTGTCATCCAAGTCATGAATCCTTGCAAACCTGGCCATATGGGAAAACTCCCTCTGGTACTCGATCACTTACTTGGTCCCCTATTTGAGGTTAAAAAACCTCTCTTCTAGCTCGTCCTGGTCCGTGGTGGGCACAAAATACTCCAAGAATGCCTCGCTGAAATCCTCCCAAGAAATATCTGACATTCCCTATCTGCATATGTGGAGTCCAACATGGACTTCCACCACCTCTTTGCATAGACATCCAATGCAGAAGATGCCAAAGGGATTGCCTAGCTGACAGGGCAGTTGATGCCTGTCAGCATCTCTTATATGGCCTCGAGCCATTCCTCGGTCTTTACCGCATTCTCTGTCCCATGGTACATCGTCAGGGACAAGTTCTTGAAGGCACTCAGCCAGTTCGATCCCGAATTTGGCTGCTGTGCCAGGACCTGCTGGTCCTTGAAGGCATCAAGAATGGCTGTCAAGGTCTGCCCCATCTCCGTCTGCTAAAAAGGAATGGCAGCTGGAGGGGAAGGAACCACATTCTGCGGTATAGCGACCTTTGGAGGCTACATAAAAGTAAGGTTTATATTAGAATTGGCCTGACTCATTGCTTAAGTGGACTATTTTATGTGACTTTTTACACATGGACACAACATTGCTTCTGCTGCATAGTTTGTCTGCAAACTAATGCTCGAGCGGGGTGACCTAGTGTTGTGGACTTCTTTCTCATATGATCGTTCATTTCAAGTGATACCAGTTTGTAAGACCCCCCCTCCCCCTTACTAAGGAGGTAACTCGGTCTTATGCCCAGAACCGCCGCCTTACGATGACACTAACACACGGGTTAGTTGATACCGCAAGACGCTGATCCTGCCGGCTAGTACAATCATTCAACTTATTCGGCCAATCGAGAATAGAAGAAATATAAGCAATTATATATCAAGTCCACATCACAGCATCATCATAATATAAATAAAATGAGAGATACAATAGTCCACAATAAGTACATAATGAAAGAGAAAAGGGCTTATGTCATGTACATAGTAATCAAATCTCTCTCTCACAAAATCTAACAAAACGAAAGCTAATCTATCATCAGTACACGCGTCATCACCTGACATCAGGCTATAGTAGTAGTAGGTGGTGGTACCAGCTCCTCATGTCCTGCCACCTCGTCCTACTGGTCGATCTGGTGCTCCATCTCCTAGAGCTCCTGAAATGATACAGTCACAACCGACCGTTAGTCATAAAGACTAAGCCATTGTCATCCTCGCCTCACCCCCGTGACTCCTATGTACCGAGCGGGAGGACGAAGCGGTGGACAATAAGGGGTATAGAAAGGAAAGTAGGTGATAGTGGATTTAATCTATAATATATATATAATAACAAGTATATCTCTACTTTATCAGTTCTATATAGTACAAGTAAAGAAGTAAAAACAGTACTGAAAAGAAGTGCGGCAAGTATAGTAAAGTGCTGAGCAGAAAAGTAAACTAGCTACTACTACACTAACGTCACAAAAGCACCTTAACTTATATGAATGCCCATACAAACTTATAAGTTAAGGTTTCACAAATGTAACTTATCATATAAAAGAGCCCGTACTAATTTATATGATAAGGATCTATGGTGTGTATGTTCTAAGTATGCATGTATGATATGGTATGGGGGTTATGATTCATACAAGTGCAACTCACACACACGACTCTGTGCGCACAGACCTTTAGTTCCTACTTTTTGGAGTTAGCTTAAATCTCAGGTACCACCATTGTGGCTACGACAGCAGTTGAGCGGGCATCTCCACTCCTAGGTGGGTATACACACTACGAGGCCTATACCTTCCGTAGGCCTCTGAAGAACACACTAGAGTAACCACATACTAATGTTGACAAGCCCGCCAGTCTTTAAGATCGGGTGTGCGTTTTCGGGGATTATCCTCCAGACCGCAGTATAAACAACCTACTGGCCCCTCAAACCCTCACACCTCACCTGAGTCACCGTACTTCCATCGGTGTGATGATTGGCCCATTACCGCATGACCCGCGATTAATATATTCTATGTACATGCAAATTATTTCCAACATGAGCCTCCAAATGCAGGACAAAAACCCATCCTGTATCCAAACATCCGAGCCACCAGCTTGCAGGAGAAAAACCGGTCATGTATCCAAACATCCGATCCTACAGCTCGCAGGATAAAAACCCGTCCTGTATCCAAACATCCGAGCCTCCAGCTCGCAGGACAAAAACCCATCCTGTATCCACACATCCGAGCCTCCAACTCGCAGGACAAAAACCCGTCATGTATCCTCCAACCTTATACGGGTGAGATTGTCACATCGTTCCCTTAACCTATTAGACTACTCTTGTCTAATGCTTATTAGGCATAATAACTTATGGTTAGTCCTTGGACTGCCCAGCGCATGCCCGGTGAAGGGCTCTCGGGGGCACTACGAACTATAATGGGCTGAAGCTCAAAGCTCCATTTCTCAAGGACACTTACTTTTATTAGTGTTTAACCATTATTATACCCACTCTCGATGTTACTATGTGTGTAGAGTTAACGACTTATAGTATCGTTAGGAGAACGGCGGTCTTCCACCGGTCTTGTTCTAGTTACAAACCTTAGGGTTTTGCACTCTAACACTCGTTACTAAGTGATGACCTACTGGACACCAACCAGGGTTTCAACTTCCCAATATAGTTCTCCTTCTAACCACTTTTCATATCACTTTGTGGGTCCTAGTGTTATACACTACTTTTGCTATACGCTGCCCACGACCTAACATTAACCCATGTGATATGACTATCAATTCCTTGGGCCAAATGCCCCTAAATATTTACCATGGGTTTAGCATATGTGTGAAGTTGACCATTTATGATTTCATCATTTTTCTAAGTATTTAGGTCCTTAAATTAAATCATTTGAATAAGGGAGCTAGGTCATTTTGTATATGGACTACCTTATCCAATGGTCCAACAAGCCTAAGTAATTTACATGGAGTTCATCTAGGTTGAATATGACTGTCTACCAAGAATCTGAATTTTTCTCGTTGAATTACCATACATTTTCTATTCATGATTAAATTCATAATTAATCCATTTTCCAAATGAAGTACCTAAAATATACAACAAAATTTTTTTGAAAAATTACTGGTGATAAATATTGATATAATAATGCTCAAGACAGAAGTTCATGATCCTAGTCAGTGATTTGACCTAACATAATTGCATATAAACATTATTACAAAAATGCCACTACTAGGGTTTTCAGCATAAATAATCATCTAAAAATTCTAAAATAATTATACTGGGTTTTAATCACAGAATTAGGATACCATAAATTTTTCCATAATATTTCAACAGTATTTTCCTTTACTTTTAATTAATTTCCAAAAGAGCCAAAATGGTAAATCTACTAAAAACACAAGATACAATTCTTAAACAAGGTCATAGATTTTTACAAAAATATATAATGTCCTATTATGGCTTGTAACAAAATTTTAGAATTTAATAAAATCAGTAGCCCTATTTTCCAAATTTATTTCTAAACAAGCCTATTTTCCAATAATTCAACATAATGAGATTTTTGATCCCAAAAATTCCAACCTTCCTATGTGAGGTGTATTTCATCCCTATAAGCCTCTGTCCAAACTTTCATGGACGTGCATTGGGCCAAATGAGCTAATTACCCATTTCCCCATTTCTACTAATGGCACACCTTTTACAATTACACCTCCACTATAGAAAAATACTTTCCAAAAAATCTCATTTTTGGACATTACCTAAGACTAACCTAATTACCTGCATGGCCAAAATTTCATGACAAGTGGAATTAGGGTTTGGCTTGGGCTATTTAAAATTCTGCCCTAGCCTAGGACCAGCCCTAGGATAATGGCCCTAAAGGGAGCTATAGTGCTCCAAATTATAACTTTAGGGTGTCAATTTAAAGGTAAGATCTAGATCTAACTTTTTCATGTTGAGCATCATTTCTAAAAATGCCTCTAAGAGACCTAAATAATCCATACAAAGTGACTGTAAATATGGGCCAAATAGTACACTATTTAAATAATAATAACAATAATTTAAATCTCTTAATTTCAACGACATCCCATCATCTTCTCAAACCAGCCGACGCTCCAGATTGCCGCGACCTGGGCAGCCTTGATTTGGCTTTTCCCGGCCACCCGGCTAACTCCCTGGCCGACCACCACCACCACCTCTATTGAGGTGGGGGCCAACGTTTGGCGGTGACTTGGCCACTAGAGGCGGCGATTTTCGGCGAACCCGAACTCCATTAAAAACCAAAAATTCATGAAATCCTCTCATGGGATCGAGCTCAATTGAGCCCAATATCTCTCCTAAACGATCTAATAGGCTAGCATAGAGGGAGGGGAGGAGAAACGGACCCTTAGACGAGCTTGACGGCGGGTTTGGTGGTGGTGCGCCTGAAAGTCTTTGATTACAAGGGCAGCTAATCACCTAGAGGGGGTGAATAGGTTATTGCAGTCTTTTATAGTTCTTTAAAATCTTCTATGACTTATTTCCTACTGTGTATACATAATTCAGCTTTCAAGAACACAATACTCAGCATAGCAAAACACAAGACATAGCACACCAGATTTTATAGTGGTTCCCCAGTGTATGGGTACATCCATTGTCCCTCTCTGCCTTTATAACAATATGTTAAACATGGATCTTCTCCAAAAACTATGGCTCCTCAGAGATTACAGCACAATCCCACTGGATCAGTCAGTCTCCACTGAAACTTACAACACGGGCTTACAGCCCTCCACACAGTAATCTCCTGACTACTAAACACAGGCACAACTGCCCTTAACACAGGCTAGGAAAAGCATCCCCTCACAGATCCACACAAGGATCCAATCACAGGCCCACGACCCTAACACAGATCTCACAGATCTTTCTCACAGCCTTTATAATTTAGGCTTTACAATAAGATCACACAGATCTCTCACACAGCCTAATCAATCTAGGCCTCAACATAGATCTATCACAGATCCACAGATTTTGAAAGAGGAATGTTGATTCGACTCAAGACAAATTACTCCGTGAGTCGATTTCTTCCTGGGATAAGAAAATCTCAGCCATATCTGCTTCCCAACAACAAGAAAATTGACCTTCAATGGTCTGTGTCTTGTGCTAGAAATTCCTCAGAATCTTGATTCTGTTCTTGCTAATGAAAGATGGGAAGACAATCTTTAAATAGCTAACCTGTAAGGTAGATTGCAATTCCTCTGCCTTATTCTTCTGTCCAGTCAGAATCTGGCACAAATATCTTCTTCTTCTTCAATTTAGAAAATGATCTCTAGATTTTGCTCAGATTGAATCGTGAAGCAATTTCAACTAGGGCTTGCCTAGACTGATTCGTCTTCCTCATAGATATCCTCTGTACTTGTTGTAGCAGATGTTGATTGCACCAGCAAACTCAAAAATCCTCCAGATTTATCAATTTGAAGTTCTTGGCTCTGTAACAATGGCGGATGAAGACGACGAACTCCCGCTTCTTGTTTTCAAAATGAATTAATGTTAATCAGAAAAGTTAATTTGATCTTGATCTCAGATGTTATTTATAATCCCATCGATTTGCGGGATGATTGACACATGTCCCAGTTTTAATGGCGGTTAAAACCTCAGCTTAAACAAATTAAGATTCATTGTAGACTGATGACGACGTTAATGTTGATTTATAGCATTTAAATAACAAATTTGAAATTCGTTGACTTGTTGACTTTACTGACGTCGGCATCATTATGGACTTAACAAAATCAAGCATCATTCCAGAAATCCTCAGTTCGACGAACTCAAAACTCAGTTCGACGAACCCAGAGCTCAGCTCGACGAAAAAGAAAGCTGAGTTCGACGAACTCTGAACTTAGTTCGATAAACTCAGAGCTTAGCTCGACGAAAAGTGGATAAACAATACTCAACGATTCTGGACTTAGAATTTTCTTCAGCTCTACTAGGCATTGAGTGGTGTTGAGTGAATAGGCCATACTCAACAAACTTGGACTTAGAAATATTTCAGCTCTGTTGAGAGCGTTGAGTGTATATGCCTCACTCAATGCTTTTTTCCTTAGCCATATTCTTCTGCCCTTTCTGCTTAAAAGCGTTGAGAGCGTTGAGTGTATAAGCTTCACTCAATGCTTTTATACTTAGCCTTATTTTTTGCAATCTTGCCTTCTTGCTGAAGTTTTACGTTGAGTGCTTTGAGTGAACTGGCTTCACTCAACGATTATGGACTTAGCTGAATTCTTGTTTCTTTACAGAAAGACTAGACTCAAAGCCTTTTGACTTGGCATTGAGTAAATGAGCTTCACTCAACGCTTATGTACTTAGTCGAATTTTCTATCTCCTTATACTTTGGCATTGACAGAATATCCTTGACTCAATGATTCTGGCCATATGGCGTTGAGTAAGTTGAGCTCACTCAATGTCTGTGGACTTAGCCACATTTCTGCCTTTTCAATACTGTAAGCTTTGACTGTCAGCCTTCTCTCAGCGCTATTAGTTGTATGGCGTTGAGTGAGCTTGTCGCACTAAATGCTTCTGGACTTAGGCATTTTTCTGAATTTCCAGTCTATAACTTTGAGTCCACCTGTCATTGTCTCTTGAACTATATGTCCAATCATTGTGACAATGACCAACCTGTATGCATGAACTTAAACATACATCAAATACAACTATGTGTATATCATTGACCTGTTTGACTTCTTACAAATCTAGTACATTGGGATCAATGGACCCAACAATCTCCCCATATTTTAAGAAGTCAAAACACCACTTGAGAATTCTTTGTTAATGATATACACTAACATAAACAGCAAAAATATTAATATTGTATTAATCTAAGGGCAGCAAGAGTTACCACATTTTCTCTTGTTAACACATTTTTCCTTGTACTCCCCCTGCTTTGTTGCATCCTGCTGCTACAAGCTGCTTCACCTGTGAAGCCTTTCCTATAGCTGCTTCTTTGTTGTAGCTGATTCTTTGTTGCAACTACTCCCCCTTACTACTGTTCTTCCTGTACTACTTCTCCCTCCTTTTTGACTTCTGTGAAATAGCTTAGAATCAGCATGCTATCTACTCCCCCTATTTGAGATCAGAGAAACACCTAGAGCTGAACTTGCTCCCCCTCAATAAGAACAACTATTATCAATCCTCTTGATAGTATCTTTAGTCCACACCAACCTACAAGATTAAATTTTCTTAATACAAACAATCATAAAGAGCAACTGAAGCTATACCAAATTCAACATACCCAATTCAAATTTGAAGGTGTTGAACTTTGCTTCATCTAGTGGCTTGATGAAAATATCAGCCACTTGCTTGTCTGGTGGGACAAACTCAAGACTAATATCCTCACATTCCACTTGTTCTCTTATAAAATAATATCTAATCTCTATGTGTTTAGTCCTGCTATGTGATATAGGATTCCTAGCTATAGAGATTGCACTTGTAGAATCACAAAATAAAGTGATATTACTTATCTGGAGGTTATAATCCTAGAGTTGATGTTGAATCCACAGCAACTGTGCACAACAGCTTCTTATAGCTATGTATTCTGATTCTGCAGTAGAAATAAAAATACTAGTCAATTTCTTGCTGCTCCAGGACACTAGCCTTCTATCCAAAAACTGATAGGAACCTGATGTACTTTTCATGCCCTTTCTACAGCCTGCAAAGTCTGCATCTGAATAGCTAATTAGCTCAAAATCCCTATTCCTAGGGTACCATATGCCAAGATCTAGTGTGCCCTTTAGATATCTCAAAGTTCTCTTAGCAGCAGAGAAATGAGTCTCTTTAGGACATGCCTGATATCTAGCACAGACACATGTAACATACATAATGTCTGGCCTACTAGAAGTGAGGTATAAAAGAGAACCAATTATCCCTCTATACAAAGTTTGATCAACAGATTTCCCTGCCTCATCTTTGTCTAAAGACATATTTGATCCTAAGAGAGTTTTCATGGTGGAAGCATTCTCCATCCCAAATTTCTTAATTAACTCCTTGGTAAATTTAGACTATGATATGGATATTCTATTGTCAGTCTGTCTTACTTGGAGACCCAAGAAGAACTTAAGTTTACCCATGCTACTCATCTCAAACTTCCCTTGCATAAGTTTGGCAAACTTCCTACAAAGGTTATCATCAGTAGACCCAAAGATAATGTCATCAATATATATCTGGACTAGGACGATCTTGGCCTTAGATTCCCTAAGGAATATGGTCTAGTATATCTTCCCCCTTGAGAATTTATTTTCAATGAGGAAGCTAGACAATGTTTCATACCAAGCTCTCGGGGCTTGCTTTAGCCCATATAGAGTTTCCTTAGTCTATAAACAAAATCAGTATGATAAGGAACAACAAAACCTAGAGGTTGTTCCACATAGACTTTTTCTTTTAAATCTCCATTCAGAAATGTTGATTTCATATCCATCTGATAGACTCTAAACCCTTGGAATGCAGCATATGAAAGGAATAACCTGATAGCTTCTAGTCTTGCTATAGAGACAAAGGTTTGATCAAAGTCAATACCTTCCTCTTGTCTGAACCCCTGAGCCACCAATCTAGCTTTATTCTTAACTATAATGCCATTTTCATCAAGTTTATTTCTATAGATCCACTTGGTTCCAATGATATTATGTCATTGAGGTCTGGGAACCAGCTTCCAGACCTTACTTCTTTTAAACTGGTTCAATTCCTCTTACATAGCTCCAATCCAAAACTGGTCTTGGTTAGCCTCTTCAAATTTCTTAGATTCTACCTGTGACAGGAAGCAAGAGCACATTGCTGTATTGAGACATCTGCTCCTTGTCACTACTCCTTGTCTTGCATCACTAATAATCTGATGGTCTGGATGATCCCTCAGATGTCTTACTGCTGGAGGCAGTATTGCTTCAACATTATGTTCTTCATGATGTTGATCTTCATCCACTTCCTGTAAGCCTTGTGCTTCCTCTAGAATGCACACACACTCTACTTGGTCTTGCATTTTTGGAGCAGCTTCCTTGAGAGTGAGCTTTTTTAACACTAGTTCAGTACCTATAGAACTAGAAGAAGGGCTTGACAGCTCATTGTTAATCATGTTTATTTCATCAAACACTACATTAACTGAATCCTCTATAACTTGACTTGTCAAGTTATAGATCCTATAAGCCTTACTATGATTATTGTATCCAATAAATATCCCCTCATAGGATTTGGAAGCAAACTTAGTTTTATAGGATTTCCCATTGTTGAGCACAAAGCACTTGCTCCCTAAAATTCTGAGATATGCAAGGTTTGGTTTCCTACCCTTCATAATCACATAGGGAGTCTTATTGTGGCTCTTGGTGTTCTTTTAGCTTCTATGAGAGTCCTATTCTTCCTCTCAGCAATCCCATTTTGCTGGGGTGTTCTTGAAGAGGAAAATTCTTGCTAAATCTCATGATGTTCACAGATTCTTGTCATGCATTCAGACTGAAACTCAGTCCCGTGGTCACTTTTGATTTTGACCACAGTACTGTTCAGCTCATTCTGTATTTGCATGACAAATGTCTTGAAGACATCTGGGGTTTCAGAATTTTTCTTTAAAAAGAATACCCAAATAAATGTGGAAAAGTCACCAACCACCATAAAGGTGTAGACCTTCTTACCTAGACTATGAACTGACATTGGACCAAACAAGTCCATATGCAAGAGGTATAAACACCTCACAGAATCTTTACTCTCAATGCTTTTGAAGGAAGCTTTTGTCTGCTTACCCTTTTGACATGCAGAGCAAATAACTTCCTTAGAGCATTTTATGTTAGGACCATTCCTAACTAACTCTTTACTATAGAGCTTTCCTATAGTCTTATAATTCAAATGAGCTAGCCTCGTGTGCCATTTGACACAATGTGAGGCTTTCTCATTTGCAACTAGACAAATGGGAGAGTCTGATGATAAACAAAGAAAATTAAGACAATAGACATTCTCACTCTTAGTACCAGTCAAAGTGACCTCTTGGTCACTTGATCTTCTTATATGACACTTATCCTTGTGGAAAGAAATGGCATAGCCAAGATCACATAATTGGCTTATGTTTTTAAGGTTGTGTTGCAACCCTTATACATAAGCCACTTTTGTGAAAGTGACTAAGCCATTAGTGATCTTACCATAACCTTTGGTGATCCCTCTATCTAATCCATCAAATATCACCTTAGGTCCATCCTTTATTGGAATGAAATTCTTTAGGATGGACTTTGTTCCAGTCATGTGCCTAGAACAACCACTGGTCAAGTACCATATAGGGGTATGACAACTTGGACTCACCTACAAGAAATAAATCATTTAACCTTAAGACCCCAATCCTTATTGGGTCTTAGGTGCATGTTAGGCTGAAAATGAATATTCCTTCCTGCAGCTCTTCTGATAGATAAGCCGACATTAGCTCTCTGGACACTATTATTGTGTCAGCAATCAATGGCATAGTGACCCACTTTGCCACAACACCAATACTCATAGATGTTGTACCTTCTTTTAAGGGCTGGTTTAACAGCATTGCCGTCAACAGCTCTCAGTCTAGCAGGTACAGCAGCAGTCTTTTACTTATGTCTTCCAGCCACAACCTGATTTGGGATCTGTCTGGCAGCAAAGGTACTTGGGGTATCTTGAACCCTACCAGCAGTTGCCTTCTTTTCAGAGAGCATGCTCCTGATGGCTTCAGATATTCCCCAGTCTGGTTTGCTGATAGACTTTCCTTTTGTATGATTGTGGACTGACAGATTTTGAGAAGGGGCTGGTGCATCAAACACAAATGCTTTAGGATGGGCCATTTGAATTTCTTCATGAGATGCCTTGTAGGCACTATCACCCTTTCCATTCCTACTACCATAGTGGTGAACAGCTTTGTTCGCATTGGTGGATTCACCATTCTCCCGGTGACCATAGATGCTCTCTTGGCTATACCTGTTAGATGGTAGTAGCACTCTCCTGAAAGGAATAGGAGGCTTGGAGGCTAGTGGTTGCACTGGAGCTTTGCCCTTCTTTTTGGAATTGGCAGCTCTAGTGTTCCCTTTGAATCCTAACCCCTTCTTATCCTTTTGGGAGGAGAAGGAATCTATCAAAGGCAACACAATACATGGCTTTGAAAACTTAGCCGCTAACTCCTTCTCCTTTTGGAGTTTACCTTCAAGATTCTTGATATGATCATTCTTAAAGGTTATGATGCTCATTTGAATAATAGTAATGTTCTTCAATTGGCTAATTTTCCTAGTTTTCTGCTCTAGCAAAGTTACTGTTTCAGAATGATGGGAAGCAACAAGCTTTAGAGATGCAATCTCCTGAGCCTATTGTTTGGTCAGCAGCTTACTCCTTCTGAATGCTTCCAGAAGTTCACCATATCTTTCAATCATTTGATTTTTGTCTTCCTCAGATTCAGAGTCATCTTCATCTCTTGATGAAGAAACACTTGAATCTGGACCAGTCACATACTTAGACTTAGATGAAGAGCTGGATGAAGAGTGTACCTTAGATGGTTCAGGCTGATCCTGACAAAATTCCTTATGTGATCTTGCCATCAGCCCAATGTAGGCTTCATCATCCTCTTCTGATTCTGATAAGGAAGACTCAGTCCAACTTTTCTCCCTCTTAGCAATGAAGGTTTTCTCCTTCTTGCTTCTCTTGTGGTAATGATTCTTTTCACCAGCCTCTTTCTTCTCAGGACAATCAGCCACAACATGACCTGGCTTGCTGTAATAGAAATAAACAACCTTTTTAGAAAAATATTTACCAGGTTTTGGATCATACCTGTCCTCTTTGGAGGGTTTCTTCTTGTTTCTATAGTAGTCCTCTTTATGTTGGAAGGAAGAGGTAGGTTTGCTCCTCCACCCCTTCTTCTTCATCATCTTCATAAACTGCCTTGAGAAAGCAGCAGACTCCTCATCAGACATATTACAGCCTGATTCTTCTTGATTTGAATCTTCTGACTCAGCTGGCCTTCTTAGGAGAGAAGGATTCTTCTCCTTGCTCCTCTTGGATCTATCTGCCTTGAAGGCCACAACAGTTTCTTTGGCCTAGCCTCTGCTAGTCTTCTCTTCCTCCTTCCTTGTTGTTGATGACTAATAATTTAGTCATCATTTAGGGGTATTATCCTATTAGATATTTAAATAAATTATCATATTTGTTCATTGCTTTTTATAATATTTCGTAAAAATAATATTGCACGCTCTGAATCTTATATTTTCTATTTTGTAGGATTACAGCAGGCCTGGGGGGGAGATCTACGTACAATGTCCCGCTGCCGCGTCCAGGAGATTGCATACAAGTCCAACTTGTCGACAAAAGACTCGGTCGAATATATTCAACGCCATCCTTCATGCATGTAACCCAAGCCCCCCTGATACTCATGCACCTACCATTCATTATACGTATATATATATATATATATATATATATATATATATATATATATAATTATATATATATATACTAAACTTATATATATAATCGAATATATATAAATATATATATATATATATACACTCATGCAGCTATCCTACTGTGCATGAAGAAGTCGCTCCCGCGGCGCCACCTCACCTCCGGCCAGCAAACTGCCAGAGCAGCCACCTCCACATGGCCACCTCCAAATCCAGCGGAGCTCCTCCTCCATACAGCAAGCACGGCCGCCACCTCCGCCGTCACCATGCTGCTCTCGGCCAACCATCCAACGCCACCACCGTGCACAACTTCCTCCTTGCATGCAGCTCCGGCCACCTCCTGCTCCTCCCCCAAGCTGCAGCCCGACAACATCTCCAGCTCCTCAGCATCTAGAAGCTCCGACCATGCCTACCTCTGCTCCACCATGAATGGAGCTCTCTACCCGAGCTCTCCGCCACCCTCGAGAGGCTCACGGCCACGTCAGCGATCTAGCTCAATCCTCCTCCATGCAGCGCCAACTCCGCCTCTACCATTACACCCGCAGATGTCGCCGCCTCCTTCACCACGTCAGCGATCCAGGCCAACTTCTGTCATCTTGGGATTAAAATACGCATGAACAGTGGCTGGAATTTAATTCATTTGGCCGAATACTGTGGTATGAACAGTAACGGCCAAATGAATTAAATTCGGCAGTTACTATTCATGCGACGGGAGGAAGGCTATATATTACCCCTATCTCCATAGGAAAAGGGGGGAGAAAAAAAGAAAAGAAAAAAAGATTGAGGCCTACACTAGATTTCAACCAGATAATTTGGTTCGAGAAATTCATTTTCAAGATTGCTCATAAGTTTTCTTGTTTTTCTATCTTTACTTTATTTTATAATCTTGTACGTCTTTGTCATTTCAACTCAAATTTCGTCAACTTGTAACCGCACTCGTATAATTTCTTGTAATCTCTACTTTTTTGTAGCAATAATATTTCATTTTCTCTTAAAATGTTATTCGTATTTAAATTATGCTCTTTATCTCATTTGTTCTTGTTTATGATGTCGCATTTTATAAAAATGATTTTACTCATTTCCATGAGTAGTTAATTTTTATAGTGCTCGATCGAGATGATCCGATAATGAGATAATACTGTCGTGATTTTAGATTTATTTTCTCTAATTGTTGAACACTCACGATTTACCATTGATCCAAAATTATAATGAGGCTATATCGTCGATATATAGTTCTCGTATTGTTTTCGCTATTTAGTTAGCCGAGAGGCTCGTAAGACGAATCAATCGCTCATCGGCAAAAGGAGTAGAATGCAGCCCTCGAGAGAGGACGACGTAACTCTTCCGGATTGGAGTGAAATCCAATAGCGAGGTTCACAGCCTAAAGTAAGCCTTAGGCGATGCGATTTGAGAACGAAAGTTCGGTCGATACACCTAAGCTTAGTTGAATCTAATCCTCGAAAGAGTAGTGTTCATGCTTCGGGAACCTCCACGGTCAAAGCCTCTTCAACAAGGGAATTGCACTCTAACTTCATTCTGTTATTTTCTTTTTCCAAGGTGATTCAAGATCGGGTACTAGTTTTTAACCCATCGATTTAATTCAATTAGCGTCTCTTGTTTTTTTGTTAATCACAACCCAAACTTCAATTTCTATTTGATAAGCTAAGAGCGATTTTCAAAGTAGAATTACTCGATCTCCCCGAGTCTAATACGACCTTGGTTTTTATAAACCTATACCACTTTCGATACGGTACACTTGCCGTTGTCGTTTGCGGTTATAGTTTTGCGCAATCAAGTTTTTGGCGTCGTTGCCGGAAATATTGGTCGATAACTTGAAAAAGAAATAGTTATTAATTTTATCGTTCTTTTTTCACCTATTTTTCAAAAAATTAAATAGCGTAATCTAAATTCTCGGAAAGGACGGTTTGGGCTTGTCATCCCATCATACCCTCTAGTACCGCTGCGAGCCATTCACAGGGAAGACCTCGGGAAGTCCGGGACTAACTTAACACGATGTTTGAAAATATATATATATATATATATATATATATATACATATATATATAATTATAATGTTAAAATAATCCTATAATAATTTTATTATTCTCTTCATCCACCTCCAATTCGCTTCTCCATCTTTCATTCTAATTTCATTCAGGTAAGTAACGGTTGTTTTTTTATTTATTTTTTAAATGTTATTCCAATTGGCGGCTACTCTTGACGAACTTCAAAGTAAATTAAATATTTTGAAAGCTGCAAGAAAGCAAAAAATTATTTGTTATTTTTGTGGTGAAAATCATTATAGTGAGGAATGCTTTTATTCTCATTATTATATTCAAAATAATATGTCCAATAAATATGACTATAATAATTATTCTCAGAATCTATATAATAAAAATTTTTGTCATGAGAATCATAATGTGCAAACTCCTATTTCTCAAAATTTTAAAAGTGAAAATAATTTGTATAATAATTATGAAAATAATTGTTCTGATGAAAACTATTTATTTAACCTTATTAAAATGATTTGTCTATTTTTTATGAGAAAAATTTTGATTATGAAAATGTTTCATGTTCTTTCGATTTTCAAAATCTTAATAATGAAAATAATTTTCAAAATTTTAATGTAGATGATCATAAAAATTTTTGTAAAAGTAATTTTTCCAATTTCAATAAAAATGATTTTTTTAATAATAATCATAACTTTAATGAATTTTCTTCATCCACCGAGGTAAACAATTCATGGTGGTGTGATCACCCGGACAGTGTTCGGTGCGATGAAGAAAATTCATTCATTCAAGACTTACATTCCTCCACCTTTGCGCCACAAAAATTTCATTTTACTAATATTGGGAATTTGTCAGATTTCCATGCTCCAAATTTAGATAATTATTCACATGAGCAAGAAGTTTTTTCGAACAAAAAATCGATAAGTATGGAGGCACCGAACGAAATTGAAGATGAACATATTTCCTCTCCATCTTCCCCCAATTCCACTCAAAAATTTTATGAATTTCATTACACACAAACTATTATTTTTGAAAATTTAGTTCATGAAAATATTTTGCCTCATGAATTTATTCACATTAGTATTCCATTTGATTTTCCAGGAAGCACTCTAACTTTAGAAAGTAAACAACCGGAACTTAATTTTTCTCTTTCACAAGAGACTCATCCTCATGAAATTGTTTCCGACACGTTTATTTTTTATTCTTCTTATTCTAACGATTCTCATGCAGTAGATGAGTCGTTGCAATTAAGTAACTTCGACGATCCATTTGCCGCTCATCTTCAAATTTCCAAATTATCTCAGGTATGTATAGATAATTTGGAATTATATTTTCAAGTTAACGGACAACAAAAGAAGAATCAAGGATATAACAGAGGAGTCACCAGACAACAAATTTTGGTCTGTACCCCGCAGCGAGAATTAAGGGAGTTGTCCGTACACTTTAAATTTAAATATTCATTGAGCTAACTCTTAACCGTCTAGTTTAAAGACGGTAAAAACAAAGCGCTCTTGGGAGGCACCCCTTGCTTATCTCTTTCTTTATGATATTTTTAAATAAATTCATAAAAAAGAATTATTATAATTTGTTTTATCATATTTCTTTTTCCCTTGCATACTTAGTTTTAAATATTGAGGACAATGTTTGCTTTTAAGTATGGAGGTGTGTCATTAAATTTCAAATATTTAAAAAAAATTGAAAAAAAAATTATTTGGTTTAATAAACTAATTCTTAGCTTTTTGTTATTTCCAAAAAAATTAGTTTGATTTTATTCATAAACATTTTTACTATTTTAATTTGCTAATCTTTTATTTTATCATGATTTGTTAAACTAAATTTTTATGTAATTTAGCTTTAAGGAATATTTTATGATTTTAATTTATTTAGAGTAATTTTTTTATTACTTTTTCTCTTTAATTCTAATTAGTTCCAATTTTGTGGTTATTTGTTTAACAGCTTTAGATTTTAATTATTCTCACTCTATATTCTAGAAGCTTAGGAAATCTAAACTTACTATAGTTGCTCTCTAAGTTTTAATTTAAATCTAAAATTTATTTAGCTTTTTCCCTTTTTTTAGTTTTCTTGTTAGATCATAAGTCATGGGGATAAGAGGATAAAATTCATAATCCTTTGGTAAATATATACGTTTTCTTTTTTTGTTTGTTATATGTCATGGGGAATCAAGCATTCCTTGGTACACATATACAACCTGTAAGACCCCCCTCCCGGAACACAACACACGGCACGAGGGGAGTCTTATGCCCGAAATAGCCGCCTTGCGGTAGCACTAACACACGGGTTAGCCTTTACCACAAGACGCCTATTCCGCCGGCTACAATCCATATCACAACAATTATGCCAACCCAACCATAACAGAAAAGTAAAAGCAAAAGCAGTTCAGTTCACAGCTAAGTTTAAGTCCAAAAGTAGCGGAAGATAACAAGCACAACAGGCTTGTACAAAAGAACAAGAGTCTAGAAATGTTTTGCCAAACGGCTACATGAAAAACACTCACGACTGTCACTGACGGTGCCGATGGCACCACCACCTCAGGTCCTATCATCCGGGCCTGGCTGTCCTGCTGCATAGTCCGTAGCTGCTCTACCTGCGGGGTTTCCTCCTAAAAAGGAAGACGTAGTAACCGTTAGTCATAAGACTAAGTGGCTTCACATCCGCTCCCCCGACGACTCCTCGGCACCGGGTGGAGAAAGGAACAAGGTACAATATGTATATATATATAAGCAAGTAAACAAGCAGGTGACTGTAAATATAGTGGAGTATAAACTACGCTACACAACTAGCAGTTCTACAAATATCAATATATATGACAGCAGGTATAATTAATCAGAATAGTAACTTAACTTATAAGAGTGCCCATACAAACTTATAAGTTAAGGATCTGCTTAACAGTAAAGTAACTCATCGTATAGGAGTGCCCATACAAACTTATACGATGAGGATCTTGTGTATACAATGAATGACATGATATGAATGTTATGCTATGACCGAATCATGCGCACGCACATGCAAGTTGCTATGTCGACACAGACTTGAAGTTCCCACTTTTCGAGCAGGTAGCTAACCTCTCAGGCGTCGTCCGTCGTGGCCAGACGGCGACAGTGGAGCGGGCGTCTCCACTACTATGTGGTATCACACTACCTATCCTAGGCCCCCGTACGCCTCAACGCTAAGAACACAACAGCGGAGCTCGCATGCGTACTACGGCTCAGAAGGGGTCTTGGGTAAATGTGCACCAAGAACACAGCCCAACCTGGCCTTTGATTTCGAACCGGATGGAACCTCGGAAACGCACGAGGTGCAAGCCCAACCGTTCTCATGGCACGGAGGAGATCTCGGGTTATGGACACCAAGTATCTAACCCTACCGCCCAAGGTCTACCCATTGGCTCCCATCGGTGTGACGACTGGCGAACCCGTAGACCTGCCACAGTCATTATCTCAATATCGCGACACGATGAATCGTCGCACATTACATGCCCCAAAACAACTCACTCGATGCTACCCGTAGGGAGACTTCAACTCTAAGCATCGGTTGTTAATAAACCCCTTGGGCTCGGATTACGGTTACAAAATACTCCTCACATAGTGTTCATCATTTTCACGCCCACCTATTCAATAATTCACCTCAACACTACACATAATAGATATGTTCAACGCCAAATTGTATAAATATATCCATACCAATCTCAACTCCTAATATCTAGCCTTCCCATCCAATCCATTTCTCTACCAATACATGGTTATAACTTATTACACAACCAAATGAGTAACCATGCTAAATTATAGTAACAACAACATTATAGATATATGGGAGCAAGACAAATGAGCAAATCACAACCATTGCAAGAGTGCTAGCATTATAAAATAACAAGTGCATTAACATAGGATAGCCTGATACTAAAACTGGGATTCCCGGAGCTACAGGAATCCGATCACAATGCACAACCCCTCGTTGGAAAGGTATTCGCGAGGGATACGACTTTCGTGTTGAGTCGATCGCCCAGATCTGGTCGCAACATACCAGAAATTCAACTCGAATACGTACAGGAAACAGTTTCCTGTACAGGAATTTTCCCGAACGCAGCGGACTCGAACCAGCTTTCCCGTGGCTACAGGTATCGCATGGAAACGAGCAACCACTCGTTGGAAAGGTAATTTCAAGGGCTACGACTTTCGTGTTGAGTCATTCACCCAGATCTGGCCAGAACACCTCCGAAATTGGCCACGAAGGTCGCCATGTGCAGAAATCAGATTTCTGCACGCATCTTAAGGCGAGATGAACGGCATCCGTTCATCTTCTTCCTTGCAACGACCTCGCATAAACTTCTCCAGAAATCACACCCAACCTTATTTCTCCTTTCAAAGCCAACCCTCAACGAAAACCCCTCTCATCTCCACTTTGAATGATGAGAAGGTTGAGGGAGACTAAGCCTAGAAAACCTAGGCATGGCTTATCCTAAGAACTCTCCTCCTCACCATCAAGACTCTATGGAGTCGATGTCTCTCCTAAAATAACTATAGATCTAGCACCAAGGGAGAGGGGAGGAAGCTCACCTCAAGTCCAGCGGTACCACCATGGCGGCCATGAGCCTCGCACTCCTTCGCGGCGGCATTGTTTTTTCCCTTGACGGTGGCGGCGTTTTGATTCCTCAAAGGATGGCTCCGGCAAGCTCTTCCTCCTCCTCCAGCCAAGAACTCTCTCAGAAATTTCGGGGTAGAAGAAGGGGGATGAATGCTAGGGTTTCACAACTTTTTCCTTTTTATACACCGCAGACACGGTAGGCACACGGCCGTGTTCCTACCCGTGTGCAGGTGACACGGCCGTGTTGCCTGCCGTGTTCAGGGCCGTGTTCATCCCAGAACAACTTTATTCCGCGGTAGGGTTGCGGCACACGGGTAGAGACACGGCCGTGTCTCGACCCGTGTCCTTGGCACACGGCTAGGGACACGCCCGTGTCCCAATACCCGTGTACCTCTCTGACTGGTAAGCCTAATTTTATGAGGCACACGGGTATGGACACGGCCGTGTCCATACCCGTGTCAGCCAGAATTGCCATTTTGCCTTGTTTTCCTCATTTCCCGTACGTTCGCACCTGTTCCACCACACCCCCATTGGGCTCACCACAGCCCCTTGACTCAAATACGCAATCAAGGGGCCTAGCGCGAATTGGGACGTTACAAATCCTATAAACAAAATAAAAGATTTCGTCCCCGAAATCAGGGTAAGGCTATGGGAGTGAAACACATAAAAAGGGAACTATGCTTTCAAATAAAATTCTTACCTGGAGTAAACAACTCCGGGTAGCGCCCTTGCATTAAGTCCTTTGGCTCCCATGTGAACTCCTCCTTCCCATGATTAGACCATAGCACTTTCACCAGGGAACACTTTTGCGGCGCAAGGTTCTTGTCTCGTTATCAACGATCCGCACCGGCTCCAGTCGCACAGACCTATCAGACGCCACGACACCATCCGCCGTGGGGATATACTGTTCAGGCCGCAACAAAGCCTTCCGAAGCGACGATACATGGAACACGTCGTGAAGGTTCTCCAGCTCCGGTGGTAACTCCAATCGATAGGCCAGAGGGCCAATCCTTTCCACTACGACATAGGGCCCGACATACCTTGGGCTGAGCTTCTTGACTCCACGTACCCGCGACACTCCGTGCATCGGTCGAATCTTCAGGAACACCTTATCACCCACTTGAAACTCCACCATACGGTGCCTTGCGTTGTAATATTTCGCCTGTCGGCTTTGAGCCTCTAGCATTCGATCCCGGATCAACCTAACCACCGCGTCCGTGTCATCAATATACTCATTTCCCAATGTCTTCGGATCTTCGTCTTGCACCCAGGACAAGGGTGTCTACACCTCCTTCCATACAAAGCTTCATGAGGTGCCATTCCAATACTGGCTTGATGACTGTTATTATAAGAGAACTCCACGAGAGGTAAGAGCCTCTCCCATGGTTCTCCTTTATCTAGCACACACAACCTCAGAAGGTCCTCCAATGTTCGGATGGTTCGTTCAGACTGCCCGTCCGTTTGTGGGTGAAAGGCCGTGCTAAAGGTGAGGGCGCGAGCCCAAATAAGCCTGTACAGCCCTCCATTCTCTTGAAGTAAACCGACCATCCCGATCGGAGACGATCGTCTTCGGCACACCATGGTACCGCACAAATTGCTCCACAAAGAGACGCACTAGGACGCCCACCTGCGCCTCCTTCTTCATTGGGATAAATCGGGCTACTTTGGTCAACCGGTCAACTATCACCCACACAGAATCATTCCCAAGCGCGAGCGAGGTAACCCGTGGACGAAGTCCATGGAGATGTCCTCAAATTTCCATTCGGGGATGGGCAACGACTGTAGCATTCCACCGGGGCTTCTGCACTCCGCCTTCACCATTTGGCAGGCCACACAATGAGTAACAAAGTATTTGACATCCCTCTTCATGCCCGGCCAACACATTGTCTTTCTCAAATCGGCGTACATCTTCGCGATCCCCGGGTGCACCGAGTACTTGGAGCAATGTGCCTCCTTTAAAATATCCTCCCGAATGTTGTCACCTTCGGGGATGTAAAGCCGGCCACGAAAATGGATGAGGCCGTCTTTTAGGGAGTACTCTTCCGTAGTCCCATCCTCCATTGACTTGAAAGCCGGGGTTAAAGCCGCATCCTTCTTTTGTTCCGTCCGGATCGGTCTCGTATATGTTGCAAACTATACTCATCGCGGCCAAATATTCGTATACTCTTCCGATTGATTCTTAAAGACCAAAGTGACTTCCATCTCTTGCAGTGTCTGGATTAACTCCATCCTCATCAAGTGGGATTCCGTGCTCGTTCCCGGTGCCTTTCGGCTCAGGCATCAGCTACGAAATTAACCTTCCCGGGGTGGTAGTTCAGGGTGAATTCATAGTCGCACAAGAACTCCAACCACCGCCGCTGTCTCAAGTTTAACTCCTTTGGGTGTGAACGTACTTCAGATTTTTATGATCCGAGTAGATCTCGCAGTGGACGCCATATAAATAATGCCTCCAAATCTTCAAGGCGAACACCACCGCTCCCAACTCTAGATCATGCACCGGGTAGCTGGCTTCATGCTTCTTCAACTGTCTTGAAGCATAAGCGATCACATGCCCATTCTGCATCAACACAGCTCCCATCCCTTGATACGACGCATCCGTGTAAACTTGAAAGCCCTCCTTCCCAGATGGAAGAGCTAGGATGGGTGCAGTCGTCAATCTGTCCTTCAACTCTGGAATGCAGCTTCGCACTGGGGTGTCCATTCAAACTGCACACCCTTCTTGGTCAGCGTAGTAAGGGGAAGGGCGATCTTCGAGAAGCCTTTCACAAACTTGCGATAGTACCCGGCAAGTCCAAGAAAGCTCCGTATGTCGGCCGCTGACTTCAATGGCGACCACTCCTTCACGGCCCGCACCTTGGCCGGATCTACTGCTAGCCCCGCCCCACTAATCACATGGCCCAAGAACGCGACCTCTCGAAGCCAAAACTCGCATTTGCTGAACTTGGCAAACAAAGTGTGCTCCTTTAGCTTCCTCAGCACTAAAGTTAGATATTCGGCGTTTCTGCTTCAGTCTTGGAGTAGACTAGGATATCATCGATGAACACGATGACAAAGATGTCCAAATAAGGGCTGAACACCTTGTTCATCAAGCTCATAAAGGCGGAAGGGGCGTTTGTGAGCCCAAACGGCATCACGGTGAATTCATACAAACCATATCTCGAACTGAACGCCGTCTTCTGAATGTCATCTTCTTGTATCCTCAGCTGATAATATCCCGAACGCAGATCTAACTTGGAGAACCAATACGATCCCACCAATTGATCAAATAACTCATCAATGCGCGGTAGGGGATAGGTGTTCCGCACCGTTAACCGGTTCAACTCTCGATAATCAATACATAACCGCAGGGTGCCATCCTTCTTTTTGACGAACAAAACGGGCGCTCCCCAAGGCGACGAGCTTGGGCGAACGAACCCTGCTTCCACCAATTCCTGAAGCTGGACTCTAAACTCTGCAAGTTCCTTCGGAGCCATTCGGTATGGAGCCCGCGAGACGGGCTTGGCACCCGGAATTAGCTTGATTTGGAAGTCCACTTCCCTATGCGGGGGTAGTCCCGGCAATTTCTCGGGAAATACCTCGGGAAATTCTCGCACCACCCGCACATCCTTGACCTCTAATGTCAATTTCTTCAACTCGAAGCAGATTACATAGACCTCGTCCCCTTCCATATGAGATTTCATAACTTGGATTGAAGATAATAATTTACGGGGTGCGAATTTAATACCTTGGAAGATGACTTCCGAGTCTCCATGCCTCAACATAACTTGCTTCTCCGCACAATTGATCCTGGCGTGGTGCCAGTCCAACCACTTCATGCCCAGGATGAGGTCGAACTCCGGGATTCTTAACACTGTAGCCGGAGTTTCAAAGAACTTTCCTCCAATAAGGGTGTCGAAATCGCAACTTGCTGACGACGTCATCTCAGAGCCGTCCGGAAGGCGCACCCTTTGAGTAATGCCCGTGAAGTGTTGCACTCCCTCCAAGTCCTTCACGAAGTCCTCCGAAATGAACGAGTGAGACGCACCCGTGTCAAATAACGTATAGGCGGGTCTCCCGCTAACCACGACAGTGCCTAGGTTCCAAAAGGGTAATCACTATTCAGAATAGCGCGTATCATTTGTATCATAAATCTAACAAGTCATATAATATTAATAAATTTTGCACGTACCGGTGATGACTTCCTGCGGATTTCTCTCCTGAGTCATATCCAATGCGAATACATGCTCCCGTGCATGTCCTTGATTCTCTCCCTGGTGGTCCTCTTCCTCGGCCACGCATGTGCCCTCGCCCCCGTGGAGCTACTGGAGGGGGAGCAATAGGAGCACCCCGATCAATCGCGGGCAAACTCGTCGGACATGCCCCGGTTGGTTGCACTCAAAACATATCACCTCACGTCGGCCCCCAGGTTGTTGATAATATTGCTGCTGCGGTGGTGGAGGTAGAGCTAGTGGTTGCGGAATTGGGTACTCCACCCGATAGTTCCGGTTGACCCACCGACCGCCTCTGTGGTTTCCCCTTCCTCTGCCATGATCATTCCGCCTTATTTACTAGGGCCGACTTCAATTACTCCTTCCGCAGGTCTCTTGCCACATCCCATGTGGTCCGCCTCCAGTCTCTTTGCCATGTCGATGATTTCTGCCAGGCTTCCATCGCTATAAACAAAAGGGCCTGCCTCAGGGGGTCCCTCAACCCTTTGTAGAAGCGCTTCGCGTAGCCTCTATCGTCCAACTCATAGGAATCGGCAACCTAGCGAGGTGTTGGAACTCCCTCTGGTACTCCGTTACCGAATTCGATCCCTGCTTCAGCTGCAGAAATTTTTCTTCAAGTCCATCCCGAGCAGAAGAAAGGATGAAGTGATCCAGAAAAGCCTCGGTGAACTCGTTCCAACTGATGTCCGTGTACAACCGCCCTTGGAAGATGGAGCCCATGAGGGACTTCCACCACCTTTTGGCGTGGAGCTCTAGCAGCGTCACTACCAATGTCACCGCCATGCTGTTCGGACATCTAATGCCAGCCATCAATTCCTGCACGGTATCAAGCCATTCCTCGGTACGCACCGGCGATTCTGTCCCAAGATAGGCAGGAGGGGACAGGGCACGGAAGGTGCTCAACCAGTTGGAGCTTGGCGCTTGTTGTTGCACGGGAGCTTGCTGGGCTTTAAATGCATCCATTATGGCTGACAGCGTTTGTCCCAGTTCTGACTACTGGAATTGTGAAGGGACGGAAGGGGTAGGAGTGCCCCCAACCGGCTCCACCTGCGCTGGGACCTATACGCAAAGTACAAACTAGGGTCAGGTTGGCTAAAACTAATGTCAAAGTTGGACAACTTAGTGTGAATTACATATGGGCACACCACTGCTTCCGCTAAGTCGGTTTGTCCCCAAACCGACTAATCGAACGGGAGTGGACCATTGTTACATGACTGCTTTAGTTGAAGATCGGCTAAGTCTGATACCATTTGTAAGACCCCCCTCCCGGAACACAACACACGGCTGAGGGGAGTCTTATGCCCGAAATAGCCGCCTTGCGGTAGCACTAACACACGGGTTAGCCTTTACCACAAGACGCCTATTCCGCCGGCTACAATCCATATCACAACAATTATGCCAACCCAACCATAACAGAAAAGTAAAAGCAAAAGCAGTTCAGTTCACAACTAAGTTTAAGTCCAAAAGTAGCGGAAGATAACAAGCACAACAGGCTTGTACAAAAGAACAAGAGTCTAGAAATGTTTTGCCAAACGGCTACATGAAAACACTCACGACTGTCACTGACGGTGCCGATGGCACCACCACCTCAGGTCCTATCATCCGGGCCTGGCTGTCCTGCTGCATAGTCCGTAGCTGCTCTACCTGCGGGGTTTCCTCCTAAAAAGGAAGACGTAGCAACCGTTAGTCATAAGACTAAGTGGCTTCACATCCGCTCCCCCGGCGACTCCTCGGCACTGGGTGGAGAAAGGAACAAGGTACAATATGTATATATATAAGCAAGTAAACAAGCAGGTGACTGTAAATATAGTGGAGTATAAACTACGCTACACAACTAGCAGTTCTACAAATATCAATAATATATAACAGCAGGTATAATTAATCAGAATAGTAACTTAACTTATAAGAGTGCCAATACAAACTTATAAGTTAAGGATCGGCTTAACAGTAAAGTAACTCATCGTATAGGAGTGCCCATACAAACTTATACGATGAGGATCTTGTGTATGCAATGAATGACATGATATGAATGTTATGCTATGATCGAATCATGCGCACGCACATGCAAGTTACTATGTCGACATAGACTTGAAGTTCCCACTTTTCGAGCAGGTAGCTAACCTCTCAGGCGTCGTCCGTCGTGGCCAGACGGCGACAGTGGAGCGGGCGTCTCCACTACTAGGTGGTATCACACTACCTATCCTAGGCCCCCGTACGCCTCAACGCTAAGAACACAACAGCGGAGCTCGCTTGCGTACTACGGCTCAGAAGGGGTCTTGGGTAAATGTGCACCAAGAACACAGCCCAACCTGGCCTTTGATTTCGAACCGGATGGAACCTCGGAAACGCACGAGGTGCAAGCCCAACCGTTCTCATGGCACGGAGGAGATCTCGGGTTATGGACACCAAGTATCTAACCCTACCGCCCAAGGTCTACCCATTGGCTCCCATCGGTGTGATGACTGGCGAACCCGTAGACCTGCCACAGTCATTATCTCAATATCACGACACGATGAATCGTCGCACATTACATGCCCCCAAACAACTCACTCGATGCTACCCGTAGGGAGACTTCAACTCTAAGCATCGGTTGTTAATAAACCCCTTGGGCTCGGATTACTGTTACAAAATACTCCTCACATAGTGTTCATCATTTTCACGCCCACCTATTCAATAAATTCACCTCAACACTACGCATAATAGATATGTTCAACGCCAAGTTGTCTAAATATATCCTATACCAATCTCAACTCCTAATATCTTGCCTTCCCATCCAATCCATTTCTCTACCAATACATGATTATAACTTATTACACAACCAAATGAGTAACCATGCTAAATTATAGTAACAACAACATTATAGATATATGGGAGCAAGACACAAATGAGCAAATCACAACCATTGCAAAAGTGCTAGCATTATAAAATAACAAGTGCATTAACATAGGATAGCCTGATACTAAAACTGGGATTCCCGGGGCTACAGGAATCCGATCACAATGCACAACCCCTCGTTGGAAAGGTATTCGCGAGGGCTACGACTTTCGTGTTGAGTCGATCGCCCAGATCTGGTCGCAACATACCAGAAATTCAACTCGAATACGTATAGGAAACAGTTTCCTGTACAGGAATTTTCCCGTACGCAGCGGACTCGAACCAGCTTTCCCGTGGCTACAGATATCGCATGGAAACGAGCAACAACTCGTTGGAAAGGTAATTTCAAGGGCTACGACTTTCGTGTTGAGTCATTCACCCAGATCTGGCCAGAAGACCTCCGAAATTGGCCACGAAGGTCGCCGCATGCAGAAATCAGATTTCTGCACGCATCTTAAGGCGAGATGAACGGCATCCGTTCATCTTCTTCCTTGCAACGACCTCGCATAAACTTCTCCAGAAATCACACACAACCTTATTTCTCCTTTCAAAGCCAAACCTCAACGAAAACCCCTCTCATCTCCACTTTGAATGATGAGAAGGTTGAGGAAGACTAAGCCTAGAAAACCTAGGCATGGCTTATCCTAAGAACTCTCCTCCTCACCATCAAGACTCTATGGAGTCGATGTCTCTCCTAAAATAGCTATAGATCTAGCACCAAGGGAGAGGGAGGAAGCTCACCTCAAGTCCAGCGGTACCACCATGGCCGGCCATGAGCCTCGCACTCCTTCGCGGCGGCATTGTTTTTTCCCTTGACGGTGGCGGCGTTTTGATTCCTCCAAGGATGGCTCCGGCAAGCTCTTCCTCCTCCTCCAGCCAAGAACTCTCTCAGAAATTTCGGGGCAGAAGAAAGGGGGATGAATGCTAGGGTTTCACAACTTTTTCCTTTTTATACACCGCAGACACGGGTAGGCACACGGCCGTGTTCCTACCCGTGTGCAGGTGACACGGCCGTGTTGCCTGCCGTGTTCAGGGCCGTGTTCATCCCAGAACAACTTTCTTCCGGGGTCGGGGTTGCGGCACACGGGTAGAGACACGGCCGTGTCTCGACCCGTGTCCTTGGCACACGGCTAGGGACACGCCCGTGTCCCAATACCCGTGTACCTCTCTGACTGGTAAGCCTAATTTTATGAGGCACACGGGTATGGACACGGCCGTGTCCATACCCGTGTCAGCCAGAATTTCCATTTTGCCTTGTTTTCCTCATTTCCCGTACGTTCGCACCTGTTCCCCCACACCCCCATTGGGCTCACCACAGCCCCCTTGACTCAAATACGCAATCAAGGGGCCCTAGCGCGAATTGGGACGTTACACAACCCCTAAATGCAAAAGATGGAGTAAGAGGATAAAATTCATTACTCCCAATCATTTTGTTTATTTATGAAGAGATAAAAAAATATATTTGCTTATATGTCATGGAAAATGAGAAGATAAAATACATCATTTTCTTGGTAAACATATGCAAATATCAAAAAAAATGTGAGGGGTGAGAGAATAAAATTCATTACCTCTAATCAAAAACCTCTTCTTATTACATGTTCCTTCAAACCATATTAGCTAATGAAATTGCCTTAGATTTAAATTATAATTTTGTGAGAGCATAAATAGTAGTTTGAATTTTTCTTTTAAGCCTCTTTTTAGTAAAGAGTTTATTTGATTCTAATCTAATTATGTTTGCAAAAGTACCGGATCATGTAGGCTAGTTATTTTACTTGACAAATCTATGCTAAATCTCATACTCTATTTCAATTGAGACTCATAATCTAGGACTTAATTTGTAAATCCATAAATTTTATTTTTAACTTTCTTTTGATTGAATAAGTTTTAGTTTAATTGAAAATTTTATTAATGTGTTATGAATACTCTCATTCTTTTGCTATGGAATAGCAAAAACTTAAGTATAGAGGTGTTTGATGACTAATAATTTAGTCATCATTTAGGGGTATTATCCTATTAGATATTTAAATAAATTATCGTATTTGTTCATTGTTTTTTATAATATTTCGTAAAAATAATATTGCACGCTCTGAATCCTATAATTTATATTTTATAGGATTACAGCAGGCCTGGGGGGAGATCTACGTACAATGTCCCGCAGCCACATCCAGGAGATCGCATGCAAGTCCAACTTATCGACAAAAGACTCAGTCAGATATATTCAACGTCATCCTTCATGCATGCAACCCAAGCCCCCTTGATACTCATGCACCTACCATTCTTTATATGTATATATATATATATATAATTATATATATATATACTAAACTTATATATATAATCGGATATATATATATATATATACTCATGCAGCTACCCTACTATGCATGAAGAAGTCGCTCCCGCGCCGCCACCTCGCCTCCGGCCAGCAAACTGCCCGAGCAGAGACCTCCACATGGCCACCTCCAAATCCAGCGGAGCTCCTCCTCCATACAGCAAGCTCGGTCGCCACCTCTGCCATCACCATGCTACTGCTCGGCCAACCATCCAATGCCACCACCACGCACAACCTCCTCCTTGCATGCTGCTCCAGCCACCTCCTACTCCACCCCCAAGCTGTAGCCCGACAATATCTCCAGCTCCTCAGCATCTATAAGCTTCAGCCATGCCTACCGCCGCTCCACCATTCATGGAGCTCTCTACCAGAGATCTCCGCCACAATCGAGAGGCTTATGGCCACGTCATATCTTGCGCAATCCTCCTCCATGGAGTGCCAACTCCGCCTCTACCGTTACAACCGCAGATGTCACCGCCTCTTCACCACGCAAGCGATCCAAGCTAACTTCTGTCATCTTGGGATTAAAATATGCATGAACAGTGGCTGGAATTTAATTCAATTTGCTGAATACTATGGCATGAACAGTAATGACAAAATGAATTAAATCCGGCAGTTACTATTCATGCTACGGGAGGAAGGCTATATATTACCCCCATCTCTATTGGAAAAGGGGGGAGAAAAAAGAAAAGAAAAAAAATATTGAGGCCTACACTAGATTTCAACTAGATAACTTTGTTCGAGAAATTCATTTTCAAGATTGCTCATAAGTTTTCTTTTTTTACTTTCTTTAATAATCTTGTACGTCTTTGTCATTTCAACTCAAATTTCGTCAACTTGTAACCGCACTCGTATAATTTCTTGTAATCTCTCTTTTTTATAGCAATAATATTTCATTTTCTCTTAAAATTTTATTCATATTTAAATTGTGCTCTTTATCTCGTTTGTTTTTGTTTATGATGTCACATTTTATAAAAATGATTTTACCCATTTCCATGAGTAGTTAATTTTTATAGTGCTCGATCGAGATGATCCAAAAATGAGATAATACTGCCGTGATTTTAGATTTATTTTCTCTAATTGTTTAACACTCACGATTTACCATTGATCCAAAATTATAATTAGGCTATATCGTCGATATATAGTTCTCGTATTGCTTTCTCTCTTTAGTTAGCCGAGAGGCTCGTAAGACGAATCGATCGCTCATCGGTAAAAGGGGTAGAATGCAACCCTTGGGTGAGGATGACGTAACTCTTAGGGATTGGAGTGAAATCCAATAGCGAGGTTCACAACCTAAAGTAAGCCTTAAGCGATGCGATTTGAGAACGAAAGTTCGGTCGATACACCTAAGCTTAGTTGAATCTAATCCTCGAAAGAGAAGTGTTCATGCTTCGGGAACCTCCACGGTCAAAGCCTCTTCAATAATAGAATTGCACTCTTACTTCATTATATTATTTTCTTTTTCCAAGGTGATTCAAGATCGGGTACTATTTTTTAACCCATCGATTTAATTTAATTAGCATCTCCTATTTTTTTTGCTAATCATAACCCAAACTTCAATTTCTATTTGATAAGATAATAGCGATTTTTGAAGTAGAATTACTCGATCTCCCCGAGTCTATTATGACCTTGGTTTTTATAAAACTATACCACTTCCGATACAGTACAATTGCCGTTGTCGTTTGCGAATATAGTTTTGTGCGATCAATAGTGTGAACGAGTAAGCTTAGGGTCACTGACATAGATGGATTTCATTGGAGGTCGTCCTGAGCCCAGGTATTTAGCAATGCAAACCTCGGTGTTCTGTCTTCTTTCTCCTTATGCATGACCATATGATTCACCGTGATTAAATTTTTGAGTAGAAATTATATTTAAATACGCTACTAGAAATGTATAAATAATTATATATAATTAGACATTTCTTCTACTTAATTTTTATGTGCATGCACATGCGACTTAACATGGTACTCCGGTCTCATAATTATTATGCTATCTATTTAATTTTCATTTCCGCTTGACCTATGATTTGATCGGGATGAGTAAATGATTATGTTTGGGGGTGTAATGATTTTTATATTTATAGTATTTTTTCTAACTCATCCGAGCTTGTTTTCACACACTTGCACTTCACTTTTGGATACTTATTGCTTCCATTTCCTTAGTCACATTCTTACATAAAGTGCACTGTTTTGGCCAATTGTGGTGTGAATTTGCAAAATTCGCTATTGTGGGTAAAGAATTTGTGCTCCCCATTATTTTTTTGAAGAGTGCTCCCCAGCCACTGGTTTTGTTATGCTGGTAGGCAGATGTAAGACCCCATTTTTTTTTCTTTTTAAACCACCAGGGTCTTATGTCCAGAATTGCCAATTTCGGTGGCACCGACACTCAGGAAGGCTGCCACTACAAAACGCCATTTCTGCCAGCCTTTTCAATCACAAAAGAGAGAAGTAAATATAAACTGAATATAATCAGTCCACAGGATCATATATAAATGAATATCACAACAAGTCCATCAATATAGAAATAAGAGAGAGTACTGCAAAAGATCAGTACAGATGAAATATAAACGGGCTCAAGCCCGGTACATCAGAGTCCTCACTATATATCACTCATTGAAGAAGTTATAAGAAAGTTTAATCACTCTCCTTAGCTGGTCACAGGTGCTCCGGAACTAGACTGGCCCACCTCCATGCGCACCGTGCTCCTCTGGTGCTAGTCCCTATCTCCCATCCGGAGCTCCTATAATATTGTGGTCCGAAAACCATTAGTCATAAAGAATAAGTCCTATCATCCCCTACCCTTTCCCTACGGCTCCTAAACACCGAGCGGAGAGGAGGAAAGGGAAGATACAAAGGTGGAGAGTAAGCGAAGCAGATGGCAGTGGAAATAATCTAGTAGTTATTCATGTTGTATATCAACTAAGTAAGAAAGGTACAATCTAGCAGTTCTACAATAGTGAGCAGTAAAGTAAATAAGTAAGATAAGCAGCAAATGTAATAAAAGACAAGGTAGAAAATAAGTAAGTAACCTTAACGTATATGAATGCCCATACAAACTTATAAGTTAAGGGGTCTTTTGCAAGGCTCACATTGTATAAAAAGTCCAATACCGATTTATATGTTGGGGTGTCGGTTGTATGCAATTATGAGTGTAGTGAAATGATATGCCATGATTCATGCAAGTTCAACTCACGCATACGACTCTATGCGCACAGACCTTTAGTTCCCCCTGTTCGGGCAGCTAGCTTCACTCCCAGGAACCTCCGTAATGGCAAACGGATACAGTGGGTTGGGCCGCCCACTCCCAGGCTGGTATTCACACTACCAGGCCTAGCCCTTCTGTACGCCCCTAAAAGAACACAACCTAGAGTATCCGCATACTAATGCTGGCTATATCCACCAGACTTTCTTTGGCTAAGTGTCCCACACCGTTGAGTCAACGTATCGACGTCAGTGTGAATGACTGTCTAATACCGAAGACCCACTACCTTATTCTGTATCCAAACCCTCGAGCCCCTGGCTCCCCGGACTATCCCGTTCGTGCATCTACCTTCTAGAGCTACCGTCCCGATGGCAATAAAAACAACAAAATTAACCTCCCTAGCTACCGGGTGTGTGAATGTGAAACCCTAGTTACACTAGTTGTTTTATAGTTTGTTACTCCTACGGTTTACGTTAGCACAGGACTGCCCAAGGTTTTCCCCGTGAAGGGCTCTCGAGGGAACTAGGAACTACGATGGGCTGAAGCCCAAAGCTCCCTTTCGCAAGATAATTATTATTATTTGTTAATACCCAATTCCCAATCCCTTTCACGCTTTGTTGGATCTAACCCTAGTGTATTTGACTCACTCTCTCCTACGGGGAACATAATATGATTCCTGCAGTTTTTACTAAATGCAGACAATCCTTAGCTCTATGATATATATAATGGGAAGTACTCATAATATTTATCCAAAAGACCTAAGTTATTTACTGGGAGTCTATCATGTCATAAATAGACTAAATCCAGAAATTCAAATTTTTCCTAATTTGTTTGATAATTAATTAATTTCTTTCTGATCTAATCCAGGCTTGAAGTGAACATGATATACAGTATTTTCTCAAGAAATTGCCACCAGAAATTTATGAACACTAGATAACAGAGAATTAACAACAAATATAAAATTACATGATTTTCATTAAATGCTTTGGCTTCTAATTAATTAATCCATTATAAATCTAACAATCATAGATAAAGAAGGGAGAACGTCAATTTATCATCAAAAAATTATAAAAAAATTACTGAACCTTAATAATAACAAAATAGGACATCTGAACAGATATCATAATTTGTCTTGCTTGATAGGTACCAAAATTAATTCAAATTGTTTTACATGAAAAGTATCACTTTGTGAAGAAACCCATATAACCAGACATCCAAAAATTCCATAAAAATCTATAAAGATATATAACATCTTAGAAGTTCCTCTGACTAAATTTCATAAGATTCTAGTGAGTGGTTAATTCATAATAAATTTCTAAGTAGAAAGTACAATTTGATGGTTTGTAAATGACGTACTAAATTTATTGATCTAAAATTCATAACAAAATTATCCAGATATGAATATCACTATGAAAACACTCCTGCCAAAGTTTGACTAAGAATCAGGGTAATATGACCCATTATAAAATTCCTAGGTTGTAAAGACCTAAATACTTGCATCTATATCATCCACGAACTCCGAGTCGAGTGCCTTTAGATCCTCATCCTTGATTCAATATTGTGGGGTCCTGCACCTCCATCAATATAGTGCCTCATAAGGGGCCATTCCTTTGCTGGAATGGTGACTATTGTTTTAGGATAACTCGATCAGCGATAATAGTCTCTTTCATGGCTCTCCACGGTCCAAAATGTACAGGCGCAGAAGATCCTCCAATGTCTGGTTAATGCGCTCCGTCTGCCTGTCTGTCTGAGGGTGGAAGGCAATGCTGAACATTAACTGGGAGTCTAAGTAAGCATGAATTAACCCCTACTCCTTTGACGTAAACTGTTCATCCCGATCTGACACGATCGTCCTTGGAACTCCATGGTAACGGACAAACTGCTGGATGAATCTCCACACCAGATCACTAACCAGACCATCCTTTCTAACTAGAATAAACCTGGCCACCTTCATCAATCTGTCGACGATCACCTAGATCGAATCATTCCGTACATGAGACCGAGGTAGTCCTTGTATGAAGTCCATGGCTATGTCCTCAAACTTCCATTCCAGCACCGAAAGTTGTAGCAATAATCCGGCTAGGCTCTTACACTACGCCTTCACGAGTTGGTAAGCATCTCAATGCATCACAATGTATTTGAAAGTCTTTTATTTCAAGGATAACTAAATAACATAGGGGGGGTTAATAGGTTTCTTTATACTTAGTGACTTATGTTTTACTTTTTTTTTCTTTATGAGCTTTATCAATTGGTTGGACTTTTGCTTTCAAGATATGTCACTTGCAACACAACAAACACACAAAGCACACACAAGATTTTTAGTGGTTCCCCTAACAAGGGTACATCCACTTTCTCTCCCACCTATCCAACTATCTTGTTGTACAAGGCACTTCTCCAAAACTCTGCTCCAAAGGGCTTACAACTAAGATCCCTCAGGATCTCTAAGTCTCCTCCAAGACTTACAACTCAGCCATAAGGGCCTATAACTTAGTGATAAGCAGATCACCTACCTCGGGCAAAAGGCCCTACACTAGGGCTGAGAGCACAGTCCTACCTCAGATCCTCTTAGGATCCTACCTTAGAGAGAATGAATCTCCTACAATCTCAGGCACAAAGGACCTACCTCATATCTACAGCCATATCCTACCTCGGGCACAAGTGCCCTATAGCTTAGTGAGAATGACTCACCTACGTCAGACTTGAAACCAAGTCCTATAGCTCAGACGCACTCAGGCTAGACAGCCCTACATCTCAGATCTATACTGGGATCCTACAAGGTGGAAGTGGGTTGTGTGGTTAATCTTTATACAAGAGATGTTTATTTATGCCAAGGTTCTAGACAGAGATAAACTCAGCCCCACTATGACTTCATAAATTTATTTCTAGAGTCAACTTTTACCTGAACTAAGATATACTCAGTCCTAGCTTATTATTCACAACACCGGGGTTTTTTCCTACTGGGATTGTGAAGTGACTACAGCAAAGCTTGTTGCTACCTGAGCTGAGAGAATCACAACCCAACTTCTTCTCAGCAACAAGGATGTAGATCATGCTTAGGATTATGCTGGAAGCAGCTTGCAGATAACAATTCTGCTTCCTCTTTCTTTCCTGGGCTGAGGAGATTTAGCCCTAACTTATTCTTCACAGCCTCTAGTAAAGGTTCTTTAGAGTTGTATAGTTGGATCTGGGAAGAACTTACTGGTGCAGATAGAAAATAACACCAGTTATCCTGCTTTCTTACTTCAGAGACTAGCTCTAATATTGCTAATGTCGATGGAGAAGACAATTAGCTTACTTGTATAGCCTTCAGACTTTTCATCTTAAGCTTCCTGTTCTTCAGTCATAGCAACAATTGCAATGATGAGGAACCAAACCAACAACACCCTTTTCTGTAAAAGGCTTCTCCTTTTAATGATTGCAACTCAACGGCTATTTTAGTAGTGGGCCCCACACCATTGATGGGCAGCTGTAACCTTACTTTAACGCCAACTATCGTATAGTAGATCTTCGGTGCTTTTTTTCATATACTGTAGCTTTCACACTATTAGATTGAATAATGTTGACTCGTTGACTTGCTGACGTCAGCGCCTTTGGACATAGTCAAAATTGAGCATCATTAAAGTAGGCGTTGCGTGAATGAGCTTCACTCAACGCCAAGGTACTTAGATAGAATTCTATCTATCTAGGGGTTGATAGCGTTGAGTGAGCAAGCCTCACTCAATGCTTTTAGCCTTTGCTTATTCTTCATCCTTTTCTGCATGCATGGCGTTGAGAGCGTTGAGTGAGCACGCCTTACTCAACGCCTTATGCCTTAGCCATGCTTTCTGTATTTTAGGCTTTGAGAGTATTGAGTGAGCACTCCCCACTCAACGGTTTCTGCCTTAATCAATTTCCTACTTCTTCAGCATCTTAAGCATTGAGAGAGTTGAGTGAGCACACCTCACTCAACGCGTTTTGCTTTAGCAAGATTTTCTAAATTATTGCGTTGAGAGCATTGAGTGTGCCTGTCTAACTCAACGCTTTCTGCCTTAGTCAGATTTTTTTGCTTTTTGGCATTGAGTGAGTAAGCTATACTAAACGCATTTTGACTTAAACAAAATTGTGTGTTTGAAAACACAGGTTCTGACTAATTGATGTTCAGTCAATGCTTTATCATATGGCATTAAGTGAGCTTGCGTCATTCAATGCTCGTGGACTTAGTTAAATATTAGCACAAGTTTTTGGTGGCTTTGACTTACAAGGCAATACTCAATGAACATAGAGCATTGCATTGAGTGAGTGATACTCACTCAATGCTTGTTTACTTAGCAACTTTTCTTCCCATTTCATCTATGGCTTTAAATGCATTAGCTTGTCTCACAGCCTTTTGTTGAATGGCATTGAGTGAGTTGACTTTACTAAACATTTATGGACTTAGCCACTTTCTCAGCTTGCCACTACGTTTTGCTTTGGATGTATAGGCTTCACTCAGTATTATAAGTCATCTGGCGTTTAGTAATTAACCTTTACTCAGTGCCTGAGGATTTAGATAGATTTTTGTCTTTCCACATCTTCGGTAAGTGTTTACCTAACCTTGCCACTTAGGCTACCTGTCCCATCATTATTGCTAGGATATCCTGCAATCAATAAACTTGAGCACAAGTTAGATCACCACAAGTGTATACATTGTTTGCTTGGACTTCTTCAACTCCAGGATATTGGGATAAATGGACCCAAAAATCTCCCCTATTTTAAAAAGTCAAAACCTATTACAATGTATAGACTAATACAACTATGCAATATATACAGTAAATAATACTCTGCATAATTCAGAAATAATGATTATCAAGAAAATGATTTTCATTTATCTTTTAATGAATAACTGTTCTTGTGCATTTAACAAAAAACACACATTCCTTAATCCCCTTAAGTAGAACCTGAAACTTTTCAAGTTCCAGGTTCCCATATCACAATCCCACTACCCTTTGACTTCTTGACTACTTTCTCTTCAACAACTGCCTTCTTCTTTCCCTTGCTATCTTTCGACCTCTGAAAGTAGTTGAAGGGCTTGGAGAAGTACTTTGAGGGTTCAACTACACCAGGAAGAAAAGTGTTAGCATTCTTGTTCTTCCAGTAAATTCTACTTTTAATGTCCCTCTTTTCCATCTTCTTCCATTCCATTTTTTTGTACAACTTTCCTCTGTCTGACTTCTTGTTTTTGACCTGATCCCAAGCAAGCAGAATGATGGATCTGGACTTAGGGCTCCACTATTTGAAATCAGGCCTCTTCTCCATTTCCTCCATGTCTTTCTTTTTCCTTAGCCTGACTTCCTCTTTAGTTTTAACAGTTATAGTCATTTCTTTTGTTTGCAATGCCTGGTCTACAGTGGATTGAAGGAAGGAATCTCAACGACAGTAGACTATTCTCCCCACAAGGCACCAACACTATCACCTTCTCCTTTGTATTGTACATACCCCTGATTATCTTATACCTGATCAGCAGCATACATTCTGTACAATGCATCTTGCACTTGAGCAGGCATCATTTGGATGTTATCATAAAGAATTTTCTCCATTCCCAATGAGCCTCTCACCACATGAGGTTATAATGTTTGTATTATCTCTTCTCCGTCACTAGAGTCAGCCTTATTTTCATCTATCTCTTCTTCTGGAGCATCAGTCTCTTTTTCAAACATTGAGGAATCAATGTTGTGAATTTCTATCTGAGAAGGGAGTTCAGATTGAATCTCCCACTCAACCTCTGTCATGCTTTCATTTACATGCAGGTCAGCAACAGCATCAGTAATAGTATAAGCTCTAGGCTGAATTTCTTTTGAGGGGATCTGAAATTTCTCACCCACAACTAATACATCTTGCATTATTTCTTCTACAAGCTGCTCCCCCTCAGCCATTGCTGTCTTGTCCTCAGTAAATGCAATTTCCATGACTTCTTCCAGAAGATGCTAATCTTCAAACATTTCAACCTCCCTATAATAAGCTAGTTTGATCTCCCCCTCACTCTGAGGCCTGGGAAGTGTAGTATCATCAGATATATTCAAATGCCCATCTATATCATTAAGTTTGGAAGCATCTTCCTCCATCCTTATAGAGATCTTGTCAATAACATCCTCTGCTATTGCTTCATCCATCTCAATATTAGAAATATCATCCTTAGGGATAGTATCTGAGTCATGTCTGCTTACAAGACTTTGTGGGGTAAGTTTTGAAGAAGCTGATACCAGAGTGTCCATATCCTTCCTGGACTTTTCTGCAGAAGTTGTCAGTTTTGGATCATGAGCTTCTTCCTCATCAAAGAGCTACTAGAAGAGCTGGGCTAAGTAATAGTAGCCTTCTTTCCTTTCTTTTCTACTACTGATTGTCCTTTGTGTTGAAGGAACCTGTCCCACCTCTCCAACATCTTGAAGTCCATTCTTCTAATGTGATGTATTCTTGCTCCTAGCTTCAAGTTAAGAATCTCTGAAACAGTTTGTCGCAGAAATAGGGATAGAATTCTCCCTAAATTTGGTACAGTTACACATTTAGTATTCCTTTTAAAAAGAATTCTTCCCCAGTCATTTCTCTTGGAAAATATGACCTTGCACATAATCTCGAACATCTTTTTCGAGATCTTGTAGTGGGAGCCTGTTTTACACAATAGAGCCTTCCCGTTGACATCTGCCAAGAACTTACCTTTTAGGTTCAGTTCCTTCCTTAGTATTGATCTGGTGGAGTGCTTGGACAACCCACACCATTTCATTGAAGTCTTTACATCATCCTGGGATAGTTCATCTTTGTTATCAATTGCGGAGAACTTCGTCAGCTTTAGGTATTTGGTTTGCCTTCTTTGTATTATATTTACTTTTGTTCCACTTTTAGCCGTCTTGATTTTCCTAGCTGTAGCAACTTCCTTGACATTAGAGAATAATTCTAGAACCTCCCATTTCCTTAGTAAACAAGGTTCCAAAAGGATGAACTCAAGGTCAGATGATCAGATAAGATGAAGAAAATTCTATATCTCTTCAAGAGCATCTTTGAATTCATTTTCACCAATTCTGAACCCTCAAATAGGGAATCTTATCCCTTGGGCGCCATTTCATTTGAAAATTTCTGCAACCTAGCGAGAATTATTATCCGTCAATTCGGCGAATAATGGCGGGAGAGGGCAAGGAACAATGATTTTGCTTTATGCACAAGCTTTTCTATTTATAGTTATTTTCAAGTAGAAGGCGGAAAGGCACTTACCTGTTTAATATCAAGGTTGTGATCAATAGCTGGGGTTAATTTCCTCTAATTAGCCGCTGGCTGACAATTCGATAGACTTTGTTGAGTAAGCTTATTTTGCTTAACCTTTGTTTTCTTGCAATTAATTTATTGACTATTTCTGTAGAAATTGAATTGTCTTTGACTCCTTTAGTAATACTAAATTTGCCTAATCCCCAGGGATTAAGATGACCTACAATGTACATTATAATTATTATGTGTCCTAGTGGAGTGCAATTTGAACTAGCTTCAACATGCCCATGTCAAATTTGAGGATGTTGAATCTAGTCACATCTTGTGGTATAGTGAACATGTGAGCCACTAACTCTTTTATTTAGACATGTTTGTAGACTATTGGCTTGCTTCATCTAAAGATTTAAAATAAACTATCTCATCTCTTCAATGCATAGTTTCAACAATTTAGTAATTATTTAGTAGAATTAAGATCTAGGTGAATTCTACTTATCTCTATCTAGTAGACTAGGAGAAGATGTTGGATTCACAGCCACTTCCTTGCACTTTCTTCATTATCCAATGATTAGCATCTGGCTCTCTCTTGCTGGTCCACAGGGTGTAGGATGTTTCTTGATACCAATCCTTTTGTAAGACACAAGCCAGACACACACCATAGTGTACTAGCTCCCCTTCAACAAGAGCTACTAGCTTATTGGTCTCCCCCTCAAGGAATGCATAAATCTGGGCATCCTTTGCATAATGGGTTGTCCATTCAATCCTTCTGTAGATAGAATCTTTGTACCTGCTCTGTGTTTGGCATATCTATGTCCATGTATCATGAATGGGCATGGCCACTTGGACTGCCCTGCAAAACAAAAGTTACCATATATTAGGAACCTAATATGACTTGGGTCCTAGGTTCTTGTTAGTTTGAAAATGGATATGTCTACCTACAGGAGTCCTGTCAGGAGGACTTTCCATTGCCCTTGGTACTCTAGGTTTGTGCCAACAGTCAATGGCAAAGTGGACTACTTTTCCACAGTACCAACATTCATGAATGTTGTATCTTCTTTCCTGAATATTATTTGAAGAATGAAAGCCATTTCTGTCTACCTATTTAGTGGGGAGAATTGAGGACTTATTATTTCTTTCAGCAGGAACTTGACCAAAGGTGAGTCTGCCAGTAGAGGAACTTGGCTTTCTTTGAGCTTCATTAGCAATAGCCTTCTTAGCAGTTGGCATGTTGTTAATGACATAAGAGGAAGCCAAGCCAGCCATACTAACTGACTTACCATTAGAATAAGTTCTTGCTCGAAGCACTTTAGAATAGGCAGTTGCCACATCCTTAAATGAGCGGGCTGGGGCACAAAATAAAAAATATCAAGATTGGGTCATTTGGACTTCTACATGGGGAGCCTTCTGTGCACTCAAACCCATGACCTCTCTTCTTCACTTGTAACTACCTTTGTAATCTTACAAGGAAGATTCCCATACCTCTAGTGACCAAACTTACAGTCTTCGTTATACCTGTTTGATGGGAGAATTACCTTGTGAGAGGTTGACTGAGGCCTGATAGGGGTTTGGTCTATCCTCTGAGATTGGATAACTTTAGAAATTCACTCAGTTTCAGATTTTATCTTGATAGCATCTATCTTAGAGAAATTAGCCACACTCCTCTTCTCCCTTTCAAGTTTCTCTTCAATATCATTGATAATAAAGTCCTTTTATTTGATGCACTCAACATGGATATCTACCATGGTCTTCAAATGGGCTACTTCCCTAACTTTTATATATAGCGAATATGAAGTCTCATCTTGCTTGGAAGCAGCCAGCTGTAGGGAGGCAATTTCCTCTGCTTGTTTCTTAACAAGCATCTTGCTTTCTTTGAAAGCCTTCAGAATTACACCATGGTTTTCATTCAATTGATTGATATAATCTTCTGGAAGAAGACTCTCATCATCACTTGAGGAGAACGCATCATAGTTTGTACATGATTCATATCCTGACTCTGAGAATGAGCTAGATGGGGAGTATACCTGATTTTGTCCAAGCTGATCCTTGCAAGATTCTTCTTCTGGTGTAGCTATCAGCCCATAGCAACTGCATTCACCTTTCTAAGCTTCAACCACCTCTGATTCATTATCTGAATGTGATAGAGGGGCCCTGATATTTGCTCTTATATATGGATAGACTTTGTCTTCTGCAAGAGCTGTCAACAGCCGAATGTTGTTCTTGTTCTCAATGCAGACTTGGAGCTCCTTTGGCTCCACTCCTTATGGTTTACCATTGAACTCATAAGTACAAACCTCTTAGCTATCTTTGGAGGTCAACTCAGACTGTTAGGTCCTTTTTAAGCAACCTCCCTTTGATACCACTTGAAAGTCATTGATTTCAAGGATAGCTAAAAAGCTAAAGGGAGGAGGGGGGTAAATAGATTTCTTAGTCCTTAGTGACTTATCTTTTACTTACTTTTCTTTTGGAGCATTATTAGTTGGCTGGAATTTTAATCTCATGATATGTAAACTATAATGCAATAAACACACAAAGCATACTTAAGATTTATAGTGGTTCCCTTAACAAGTGTATATCCACTTTCCCTCCCACCTATCCTACTATCTTGTTGGACTAAGCACTTCTCTAAAACTTTGCTCCAATGATCTTATACCTCAGATCCCTCAAGATCTCTCAGTCTCCTCCAAGACTTACAACTCAGCCATAAGGGACTATAACTCAGTGATCAGTAGATCACCTAAATCAGTCCAAAGGTCCTACACTCAGGCTGGGAGGATAGCCCTACCTTAGATCCACTCGGGATCCTACCTCAGAGAGAATGTCTCTCCTATAATCTCAGGCACAAAGTCCCTACCTCAGATCTACATCCAGATCCTACCTTAGGCACAAGGGCCCTACAGATCAGTGAGAATAACTCACCTACCTCAGACCAGAAACCAAGTCCTATAGCTCAGACCCAAAGGTCCTACCTCAGGCGTGACAGGCCTATAACTCAGATCCACACCAGGATCCTACAAGGTGGAAGTGGCTTGTGTGGTTTATCTTGACGTAAGAGATGCTTCTCTATGCCCAGGTTCTAAACAGAGATAAACTCAGCCCCACTATGACTTCATGAATTATTTCCTGAGTCTACTTTTACCTGAACTGATATATACAAAGTCCTAGCTTCTTCTTCATAGCACTTGGGATTTTTCCTGTTGGGACTGTGAATTGATTGCAGCAAAGCTTGCTGCTACCTGAGCTGAGAGAATCCTTACTCAACTTTTTCTCAGCAACAAAGATGTAGATCTTGCTTAGGCTTGTGCTGGAAGTAGCTTGCCGATAATTGTTCTGCTTCCTCTTTCTTTCCTGGGCTGATGAGATTCAGCACTAGCTTTTATTCAAAGCCTCCAATAAAGGTTCTTCAGAGTTATACAGTTGGGTCTGTGTAGAACTTGCTGGTGAATATAGAAAATGGGACTAGCTATTGATGTAATCATAGCAAGTGTACAGATCGTTGTCAATGAATAAAGTTGAGGAGTCGAATCCCCGGATATCGATCTCTCGAGGAGTGCAAGTAGGTAGTGTTATTTCGATATTGAAAGAGTTATAGCAAGTGTCAATGAAGCAAGGGGGTTGATTTTAAGGTTCCTAATTTTAACACTAATAACACTAATGCGGGACGCCATCACCGTGTCGCTTTAGTGGATTACTAAAGAGAGTAATATGAAAGATGTATGAGCCAATGAGGGTCGCAATCACCTCTTTTCCTCACACGCTTCTAGCAATCGCTAGAACAGCACTATCTCAACAAAAACAAGAAAAATTGAAGCTAATCAACACAATCAAGAACTAAGATATAAAAACACATAGACATGCTGAAATACTTAAGCTAAATAGTGTTCTTAAGCAACAATCAAACAACCACAAGTTCAGAACAAAGTTACTACAAGAGGAGGGGGAGAAATACAACCAAACGCACGAAGGCTTTCAGTGATTCGCGATCAGAGTCAAGGGTTGTCGGGCCTTGTCCCAGCTCAGTCTACGGATGACATTCAGGGTCAGGAAGGGTTATCACCTCCTTCGAACAACCCATCTTTTTCGTGAATAATCGCTTGGCTATATCTATCCTGAGAACTCCATGAATGCAGCACCATAAGAGCTTGAAATGGAGTTTGGAGTTTGGAGAAGACAATGGTGGTTGGATATGAAGCTATTGCAAGCTTTTGGAGGAGGAATGGTGGCCAGATCAGCTCTCAAAGGAGGATAGAGAAAATATCGGCTGGATGGAATTTTTCCCGCTCAGAGGAGCTGAAATGGCGGGCGTTCACCTAAATCGTGAAGCACGAGCTTAAATATAGTAACAGAAATTCAGAGCGCATGATCAGTGGCGCAGGACTAGTGGTCGTGCGCACTGATGGTCAATGATCTTGTGCACTACTCCAGATAAACCTGTAGTAGATGGAAAAAAAATATATGCGCACGATTAGTGATGCACAACTGGTGGTCGTGCGTACTGGATCCCTTGATCGTGTGATTAGAAAAGATAGAACTCAAGAATAACTTGTATAACACGCACGATTAGTGGCGCATGACCGGTGGTCATGCACACTATGTCCAATGTCCGTGCAAATGCCCTAAGACTGAACTTGGAAAAGTTGAGAATAGTGCGCACCATCAGCGGTTCATGAGCAGTGGTCGTGCACTATAAATCCAATGTTCGTGTGCAGTGTTCCCTGACTGTTTGGGAATTAGATGAACAGGCCGTGCACGAACAGGGTCGTACGCTAATGAGTTCACTGATCGTGCACGTGTAAAAATGCACGAGCAGTTGCCCTTCGGCAGGAAACTTTCCTAAACAATCTGGAACACGCTCACTATATTTGTACCTAGAGCAATACCAGTGAGCCACCAAGACGGTCGTACTATAATCTCTAAATACAGCAAAACATAAGAAGGGTAAAAGAATAATATCTAAGAAATCACACTGAAAGCGGGCCAAAAGTGCACTTATCATGGAATGAACATAATAACAAATATGACTGTAAAGTGTAGTACATCAATGAGAAAACTAGCCTAGATGTGTCCAAAAATATGTGTATAACATGGACTCATCACACCCCCAGACTTAAAAATTTGCTCGTCCCGAGCAAATCATCACTCCGTGAACTAGAAAATAGTTAGTTGGCTTAGTAATTTCCGAATATAGTAATGAGAGAAATCAAATATATCATGGGTATAGAAAATATAATAGACAAACTTTTTAACTATACTACAGAATTCATACTTTTTGACAGGTTTAAATAAATATTATATCTACTCAAAATTGGAATTATGTAGAATCGTTCGGTCATATGTAGGATGAAAGTAGGAAGGACACAAAGGTGAGCTTTGCCAAAGACCGGGGCTCAGGATCACCTCCAAAGGAATCCACCAATGTTGGGGACCATACGCTTGCCCGTTCACACTCTCTCCATGGTTCTAGCTCATCTCAAGCATCAATCCATAGGGCTTTAGGATAATCATGGGGCTTAGGCTAGGGTTTATAGTCAAAGAAAAACATGGAGGCTACACGCAACCCAAGCGAGCAAACAACAAGCTAAACCTAAACTAGCATTTAGGACAAGGTAAACAAGGCTCAAACTAGCCAAATTGATGGCCTACGTCACACTCACGCTTGACTAACCGTGCACCAATGATTCGAGAATAGCTTGGGGCAAGATCTTAGCCACCGAGAAAGATTATCCTTCCTCCCCACTCGAGCAAAACTAGTCTAGTGACATCTACACACATCCCTACACTACCGTTCGATTTCACCACTTTTAATATTTTGAGTAATACAAACAATATTTACATCTGCAGAAAAAATTATAAATCTACGAGCATAAAAAAAATTTAATCTATACAATTTCTATACTGACCATGAGTACTCGATTCGGAACATTGCACGAGTTTTGCACTATTCTATCGTAAAATCCTAAGCCAGCACCACTATTTTATAGTTTACACACAAGCAATAAACTTGACTCAAGTCGCGCTCGTGGATAATATCGCGCTCAAGTGGGTGATTCAATGTGTGCAATACGAACAAGAAATCATGAAAATAGAAAAAAAAATACTTATGGTATGAAAGTGATAGCAGTGCATGTACACAGGTAGCTCACATAACTCTCCCCCACAAGACTTAAACTAAGCAACCTAACCAAGATTTTTAATAAAATCAAATAAATAAGAATTGGGGGAGAGGTTACCCGTGCTCAACAAATGAGCATACATGAAGATTGGCGTTAAATTCAGAAGAAAGGCCATGGCCCAAGCAAGCACCACCTGCAAAAGACGACATCTCCAAGCACAAAAACTACAAACATATAATCACAATTAACTTAATTGAAAGCAGAGAAATTATGTTGTCTCCCATAAGCCACTTTTCTATACCGTCCTTAAGGTGGACCAAATACCTATATTAACAGTTATGTAATTTTCAGAGAATAAGTTTAATACGCAATGAAGAAAGTCTAAACTTACATCATTAAGCAAAAAAAATTTAAAACTAGAGAAGGCAGAAAAGGGGCCCCAGAGATCCTTCACTTCTCAGCTGAATGTTGACTTGTGATAGATCCCCCAATCTCGCGAGATGAGGGAGATACGAAAGCTTTCGGTCTAAGGGACGACGAGTCTCTCTTGCCCCTAACCTCTAACTTCTCGCGCCAGTGGGAAAAATTCTACGCCTTGCGCCTGAGCAGTTCCTTTCTTTTCAGATTCACAAATGGGTATCGCCAGGGTAATATAACCATACCAACCAATTCAGCAATAGGTCTATGCTTTCCGTCTGCGGGCATCCTTTCCTCACCCGCGAAGGGTGATAGATCTGCCCAAGTAACATGTTTTAAAGTCTTACAGAACTTGTTCGGATCAATAGAAGTTTTTTAATCAATATTCTGCACGTTCTCTATAGCCATGCTCAGCTCACGTTCCTTCTTATCCTCATCTTGTTTTATTTCCTACAACTCCGTCATGTTTCTGCTTCAGCTGACATCAACAATTCTTCCACTTTCACCGCCTTATCTTTCTTATTCAGCAGAACACCTGACTAGGCAGCTCTAGAAAAATCATTAGATAACAAAACATTTAATTTCAGAAGTTCTCCAGGTTCATTTGAAATTATACGGGGAAGTGACAGTGGTAAAGTCAAATCGACCTTGGAAGCCAAGGTGACACCGCTCGTATTAATTTGCAATTTAGCTTCACTAGCTTTTAGGAATGGGACCCCTAAGATGGGTTTCGACGTATTTCCAATCCGTCCTAACACTTGGAAGTTAGTAACTAGAATAACCCCATTCAGTTTCACTTCCACCTCCTTAATTTCCCTATCCGTCTTTACTACCGACCCACCAGCTAGCACTATTGACTTTTGGACATTTGATTCGATATTTAAATTCAGTTTCTCAACATATTGCAAAGCAAGAATGTTGCACGATGATCCGGAATCACATAAAGCTACTGTCTCCGCCGCATTAATCTCACAGCCCACGGCCACTTCATTTATATTTCACTCATCCGCCTCTCCAACACTCTTCCCTTGCTCTCGGGGATTTTTCTCCACGTTGCTTGGTAGGATGCCGCAAGTACACTCAGAGATCACCGGGGCAAGTTGCCCCAGTTTTGTTTCCAAGTTCCTCATGGAAGCGGTTTTAGTGGCCATATTAGATTTGGCAATATCCACAAATTTTAACATCATTTCCTCCAACACACTCTTACGCGCCACCTGCGCATTATGATTATAACCTGGATGCGGCGGTCGTGGCTAGCTGTTAGAGGCTTGAGAATCAAATTGATGCTGACTTGCCTGCCACCTTTAACCCGGAGCGTTTTGATTCCACGAGAAATTAGGATGACTTCTCGAAATGGGGTTATACGCATTATTATAAGGAGCAGTGCAGTTTTGATTATTTATAAAATTTATGCTAGCTTCAGAAGTTATACCTAACGGATCATCAAAGGTCTCTCTAGCAGTGAACTCATAAGCATGATGGTCGGGGTTACAACAACCCTTGCTCGAAATGTCCATAATATGAGCTGGAGGAGTGGTCGATCAGGTTAGCATCATCCTTCCATCCCTCGTAGGATGGCTCATCTCAGCTTGCTGCACCGCATTCACCTAAAACAGATTTAATCGCCCCTGTAGGGGCATTTCTTCCGGCGGTCCAGTATGTGCTATGGGAGGTAGTGTCGCGAAGGAGCCACAAAGCCTCTTCAAGAGTCTATTTATTATTGTTCCTCCAGCTGTTGCATCGATCATAGCCCTAAAATTAGGCTCAGTAGCAAAATAGAATATTTCAACTAAATTCCACGGCTCATAGCTGTGCTGGGGGCATCGACGCTGCAGGTCAGCCAATCTCTCCCATGCCTAAGACAACGTTTCTTGGTCTTACTGCTTAAAGGTTAGAATATCCCTACGGGCATTCACAATCTTATCCACCGGGTGGAACTTAACCAAGAACTTAGAGGACAGGGCCTTTCATGTTGTCACAGTCCCTGGAATAATAGTTTGGAGCAAGGTTTTGGCCTTTTCCCTTAGCAAAAATGGGAATAGCCTGAGCCTTATTACGTCATCAGAAATACCGGCATAGCGAATGTGCCGCAAATATCCAATAACTCCTCCTTATGGAGCTGCGAATCCTCACTCGGCAGGCCGAGAACTGAGTATTATTTCGGATCATGTTCAGGATGGCGGGCTTTATCTCGAAGTGGTTGTTTACTGATGCTTAAAGATCACGACATTGAACCGGTCGCACAAGTAATATAAAATGGGCTAGTTTTCCCAAGTATCGATCTCACAAGGAACACAGTAAGGTGGAGTTAATTTTTAGGAGGACTTGAGATTGAAGTCCTTAGGTCGGGGTTAACTAAGGGGGTTTTTGATGGTTGTGATAAAAGAAAGTAAAAAATCTATCAACTACTCCTATGCAATGTCGTTATGCACTGCTTCATCAGGCAGGATGGAAGACTAGTCGGGCCGCTATACACCGAATCGCTAGGCAGATGGAAGAGTAGGCTAGCGGATGAGGTGGAGAGAACGACGGAATGAGGGTCGAAAGCACATCTTCGCTACGCACGCTTCTAGCAATTGCTAGAACGGTAAGAATAGATGGTGGATGGAATATGGCGCACCTCAAGCAAATATAACAAAATTACACTAACTCACATAGACATGAATAAGAGAAAATTGTTTATCAAATGTAATAATACTTCATCAATACATGGAAATTAAACTAAGCTAAAAACAATAAAATAAGAGAAGTGTGTGAAATTGACCGGGTCTGAAGCCTTATTGAGGGTTCACGGTTGGTATCCTGGGTTGTCAATCCGAGTCCAAGCTCGGTCCTCAACTGCGTTCGGGGTAGAGGTGGCTGTCACTCACTCCCAGTGGCCCGTCTTCTTCGTATCACACTGCGGAAGATGGAAGCAAATGCTCCTCCTAGCTTGATGGAGGAAGCTAGGTCAAATCTCCCTTGAAGCTCGAGGATGAAGGAGGAGGCCGAGAGGAAGCTCCGGCTATGATTTGGCGTTGAAAGCTTGCCCGGAGCACCTCCCTATGGTGGAAGATCAATGAGGATGGTGGAAACCCTCCTTGGAGGCGAAAATGGCGGAAAACGGCGGACCTTGGCGATCCCCCAAAATTAGGGCGGAACCTGCGTATTTATAGAAAGCAGAAATAAATAGTGCGCACGATCAGCAACGCACAACCACTGGTCGTGCTCATTATTCAGTCGATGATCGTGCGCAACACACCTAAAACCTACAGCTTGCCAAAGAAGTCAGAGAAATAAGCGCACGAGCAAAGGCGCACGATCGGTGATCGTGTGAGGAATGGCCAGTGCTTGTGCGATAACGTAGACAGGGATTGCATAAAATAGGCCGTGAATGTGCACGATCGGCAGCGCACGAGCAGTGATCGTGCGCGGTATAGTTGGTGACCGTGCAATATGGCGGGATAGAACTTTTACAAGAGAAGCCAGTCTGCGCACGACCGATGATCGTGCGCCAAAGAGGTCGATGGTCGTGCGTGGGTAAAAACGCACGACCATTGACTCCTTTGCCAAAAAAATGGTGAAAGCCCTATCCCGGGCGCCCACACGATCCCCGAACCTGCGGGAAAACTTGACAGGTTGTCGATCATGGCAGTCACAGATATTAATAAAATGCATAACAAAAGGGAAATACACACACGCACAGAAATAGGCTAATAAAGTGCACAAGACGTGGAATGTCGCAGCGAACCAAAAGGAGTGGTAATGGCGCTAAATGGTTGTGCAAAGACATGCAAATGAGCCCAGATGAGTCCGGAATTAAGTATAATATATGGACTCATCACACCCCCAGACTTAACTGTTTGCGCGTCCCGAGCAAACACAATCTAAGCAGGCAGGGAAAAAAATCTAGCTGACATAGAAATTGAAATACGGAGTTCCATGCGAAGTCGCATGCTCGCGTGCATAAAAATACAATAGAAGAAATTCCTAAGTATGCAAAATAGTTTATATTTTTCACAATGCGTATCAAAATTTTATTACTACTAAAAAATAATATCACGGTGAATCAACTGGTCACGCATAGGAAGAAAGTAGACTTGCCACTAAGGTGAGCTTTTCCAAAGATCGGGTCTCAAGATCACCTCCAAAGGAATCCACCAATGTCGGGTTGCCCGTTCACACTCTCTCCACGACACTAGTTAGACTCAAGCGCAAATCTGTAGGACTTTAGGATAATCACCAGGCTTGGGTTACGGTGAGGTAAACAATGATAAAAAGAAATGCTTTGCATCTAACCCAAATGAGCTAGCCTTAAAGAATCCCTCAGGAAAGCACAATATAACCAGGTGCACCACACCCCCAGACTTGGGTTTTGCAACATGGGTGTGTGCACCACCTACTCCAAATCAAAATCATCTCCAAAAAAGATTTTCAATAAAACTTTTTCTTTCACTTTTCATTTTCACTTTTTTTTTTAAAATCATTTTCTTTCCATTTTCAACTTTTTAGTTTCATAAGTTCAGCAAATATTAGTTAGAAGCACTTCCACATTTTCACAAATAATAACACCACATCACAACCCAACATGAAAATATAAAAAACTAAGCTCGACTTGGGTGTGCGACTAGGATCGGCTATGAGGCTTTGGTTAAATAATGGTGGAGCTGAATCAAAAGAGGGTAGGCACAACGGGGCTAGCGAGGATATGACGTTAGGAACGGTACAATGCTCAACCGGGCAAAAATGATGGCCTACATCACGCTCACGCAAGGAAAACCATGCACCAATGCTTCGAAAGTTGCTTGGGGCAAGTTCTTAGCCACCGAAAAAGATAATCCTTCCTCCCGACTCGAGCAAAACGAGTCTAGTGACGGCTACACACATCCCTACACTACCATTTGATTCACAACAGATTCAACAACTTTTGAGTAGAATAAAAAGTATTTACACAAATAGAAAATAAATATAAAGCTATAAGCATAAAGAAAAATTAATTCTACACGATTTTCTACATAAGACGAGAACAGTTGACTAGAAACATAGCAAGGTCAACATTTTACTTCGTCTCACAATCCTAAGCCAGCACCATAATTTTCCCAAATCTAACAAAAACACAAGTTTAACTCACGATACGTAAAACAGCTAAGCGCGCGCTCATGTGGGTGCAGCGGTGTGCAATGCAGTGAACTAATCAAAATAAAATATAAAAGCTTCTAGTATGCACATGAAATGTGTGCGTGCAAAAGGTAAACTGACTCTCCCCCAGACTTAAACTAAGCAACATAGCATACGATATAGAAATTTAAATCAAAAAGAGCTAAGGGATGAGGTTACCTAATGCTCAGCTAGTGAGCATACCAGAAGTCGCGTGAAAAGTAGAAGCAGGCCCGGCAAACGAAGAATCACAACCCCGCCAATGTGTAGTTTCCATGAATACCTGTAGGGGTGAGCTCCGCAAAAACAAAAGAAAAAAATACAAAAAGAAATGCTAAAATGAAAATAGACATGAAAATAAGAATGCAAAAAATATAAGATAACTACTGGGGTTACTGTCATCCCAGCACGACTTATTAAATTCTATACAGTTCTTGCTAATGGGCCTATGAAAATAAAAATGAACAGGTAACAGTTCCATTATCCGTTGTGGTAGCAAGTACCGATACGGAGAAAGAGCAGTTACCCCTCTGCCTAAATAATCATACCTGCTCCTCGCAGGCAGAGGAAATAGGAAGTAAGATGAGGAGGCCTGGTCCTCACTCATCTCACCACAAAAAATATCCTTGCCCATCAAGGTATCATCGACCACAGTTTCATAGGAAGCGACGGCAGCGGCAAAAATGCCAGGCACATCGACAACCTCAGATACCCGTGGGGGTTCCACCTGCACAGGCTCAGATAAAGAAAGGGGATCAAGAAATAAAAAAGACGAAGAACATATGGAAATAATCAAGGGAGTGGTCCCGGTCTCACTCCCCAAAGGCTGAGGGAGAAAAATATTGTCGGCATTATCGACAATGCTACAAGACTCGGCCGGATCCATAGAGGTCTCCACCAAGACTTGGACTTTCTTCTTTTATATCGAGGGAGAATCCTCGACACCAGGAAGGTTGTCGTCCTCCATGGGAGTGGAAACAATCCATGTATCACAAGCCTCAACTTGTGTTGCATCGTCGAAAATGTTGTAAGAAACGACTGAAGTAGAATGAACAAAAGGCGGAAGAATTATGCTTGGATAAAAGTCAAGCGCAGGTTCTTCACAAAGAATCGGCTCCACGCTTGGAGATGTATGCACAGGAGAGATGGGCTCAGCCACGTCGAAGCCTAGATCAGCCACACATCTGGTGGTTATGTCCACATCATTACCTTCAACAGATAAAGGTGACAGGGATACATAACCGGACGATGAAGGTGTGCCACCAAGGGTAGGAGTCAGGATGATCCGAATGTCTGGCTCATCATCCTCTTCCAAAACACGGAGGTACTCGGCACAGTCCTTTAGGACATGATCTTTTCTACGACAATACAAACACTTTCTCCGAGTACTCTGCGGTCCTTGTGGGGCCGGAGAGTAATAAGAGAATGCTGTATGAGGCGAGGACGGATGACAACAAGCCTGGGGCACAGTGTTTGAAGGGCAGTACGAATATAACATCTCATGCATTGTGCGCTGAGGCTTATGCTCAATATCTCTCGTAGGGAATTCATGACTAGAGTGGAGGAATTTCCACACCAACCACATTGGGCATAAGAATATCCCCACATGGTGTCGAAATAGCAGATTCAAAATAAATTATGCAAATTACAAAATCCAATTATATGTTACTACAGTTGCCTAAACAAACAAGAAAAAGGAAAGCTAAACAGAAATAGAACAAAACAAAAGCGATTTACAAAGGAAAAGGAAAGCAATTTCAGGTCTCCCTCTCCAGCAACTCGCACGACTGTGTTCCCCGGCAACGGTGCCAAAAACTTGATGCTTAAAGATCACAGCAGTGAACCGGTCGTACAAGTAATATAAAATGGGCGAGTTTTCCCAAGTATCGATGTCACAAGGAACACAGTAAGGTGGAGTTAATTTTGAGGAGGACTTGAGATTGAAGTCCTTAGGTCGATGTTAACTAAGGGGGGTTTTGATGGTTGCGATAAAAGGAAGTAAAAAATCTATCAACAACTAGTCCTATACAATGCCGCTATGCACTGCTTCGTCAGGAGGGATGGAAGACTAGTCGGGCCGCTATACACCGAATCGCTAGGCGGATGGAAGAGTTGGCTAGCGGATGAGTTGGAGAGAACGATGGAATGAGGGTCGTAAGCACCTCTTCGCTACGCACGCTTCTAGCAATTTCTAGAACGACAAGAACAGACGGTGGATGGAATATGGCGCACCTCAAGCAAATATAACAAAATTACAGTAACTCACATAGACATGAATAAGAGAAAATTGTTTATCAAATGTAATAATACTTCATCAATACATGGAAATTAAACTAAACTAACAACAACAAATTAAGAGAAGTGTGCGAAATCGACCGGGTCTGAAGCCTTATTGAGGGTTCACGGTTGGAATCCCGGGTTGTCAATCCGAGTCCAATCTCGGTTCTCAAGTTCATCCGGGGTAGAGGAGGGTGTCACTCACTCCCAGTGGCCCGTCTTCTTCGTATTATGCTGCGGAAGATGGAAGCACATGCTCCTCCTAGCTTGTTGGAGGAAGCTAGGTCAAATCTCCCTTTAAGCTCAAGGATGAAGGAGTTGGTCGAGAGGAAGCTCCGGCTATGATTTGGCGTTGAAAGCTTCCGCGGAGCACCACCCTATGGTGGAAGATCAAGGAAGACGATGGAAACCCTCCTTGGAGACGAAAATGGCGGAAAAATGGCGGAATTTGGCGATCCCCCAAAATTAGGGCGGAACCTGCGTATTTATAGAAAGCAGAAATAAATAGTGCGCACGATCAGCGACGCACGACCACAGGTCGTGCACGTTGTCCGTCAATGATCGTGCGCAGCACACCTTAAAACCTACAGCTTGCCAAAGAAGTCAGTGAAATAAGAGCACGATCAAAGGCGCACGATCGGAGATTGTGTGAGGAATGGTCAGTGCTCGTGCGATAGCGGAGACAGGGATTGCATAAAATAGGCCGTGAATGCGCACGATTGGCAGTGCACGAGCAGTGATCGTTTGCGGTATAGTTGGTGACCGTGCGATATGGCGGGACAGAACTTTTATAAGAGAAGCCAGACTGCGCACGGACCGATGATCGTGCGCCAAAGAGGTCGATGGTCGTGCGTGGGTAAAAACGCACGACCATTGACTCATTTGCCAAAAAAATGGTGAAAGCCCTATCCCGGGCGCCCACACAATCCCCGAACCTGCAGGAAAACTGGACGGGTTGTCGATCATGGCAGTCACAGATATTAATAAGATTCATAGCAAAAGGAAATACACACACGCACAGAAATACGCTAATAAAGTACACAAGACGTGGAATGTCGCAGCGAACCAAAAGGATTGCTAATGACGCTAAATGGTTGTTCAAAGACATACAAATGAGCCCAGATGAGTCCGGAATTAAGTATAAAATATGGACTCATCACACCCCCAGACTTAACTGTTTGGGCGTCCCGAGCAAACACAATCTAAGCAGGCAGGGAAAATAATCTAGCTGAAATAGAAATTGAAATACGGAGTACCATGCAAAGTCGCATGCTCGCGTGCATAAAAATACAATAGAAGAAATTTCTAAGTATGCAAAATAGTTTCTATTTTTCACAATGCGTATAAAAATTTTATTACTACTCAAAAATAGAATCACGGTGAATCAACTGGTCACGCATAGGAAGAAAGTAGACTGGCCACTAAGGTGAGCTTTGCCAAAGATCGGGGCTCACGATCACCTCCAAAGGAATCCACCAATGTCGGGGGCCATAAGCATCCCCGTTTACACTCTCTCCACGGCACTAGTTAGACTCAAGCGCAAATCTGTAGGACATTAGGATAATCACGGGGCTTTGGTTACGGTGAGGTAAACAATGATAAAAAGAAAGGCTTTGTACCTAACCCAAATGAGCTAGCCTAAAAGAATCCCTCAGGAAACCATAATATAACCTGGTGCACCACACCCCTAGACTTGGGTTTTGCAACATGAGTGTGTGCACCGCCTACTCAGAATCAAAATCATCTCCAAAAAGATTTCAATCAAACTTTTTCTTTTCACTTTTCATTTTCACTTTTTTTTAAATCATTTTCTTTTCTTTTTCATCTTTTTAGTTTCATAATTTCAACAGATATAACTTAGAATCACTTCCACATTTTCACAAATAGTAACACCACATCACAACCCAACATGAAAATATAAAAAAATAACTCGACTTGGGTGTGCAACTAGGATCGGCTATGAGGCTTTGGTGAAATAATGATGGAGCTGAATCAAAAGAAGGGTAGGCACAACGGGGCTAGCGAGGATATGACGTTAGGAACGGTATAATGCTCAACCGGGCCAAAATGATGGCCCACATAACGCTCACGCTAGAAAAACCATGCACCAATGCTTTGAAAGTAGCTTGGGGCAAGTTCTTAGCCACCGAAAAAGATAATCCTTCCTCCCGACTCGATCAAAATGAGTCTAGTGACGGCTACAAACATCCCTACACTACCGTTTGATAAACAATGGATTCACCAACTTTTGAGTAGAATAAAAAGTATTTACACAAATAGAAAATAAATATAAAGCTATAAGCATAAAGAAAAATTAATTCTACACGAATTTCTACACAAGACGAGAGCAGTTGACTAGAAACACAGCAAGGTAAACATTTTACTCCGTCTCACAATCCTTACCCAGCACCATAATTTTCCCAAATCTAACAAAAACACAAGTTTAACTCGCGACACGTAAAACAGCTAAGCGCGCGCTCATGTAGGTGCAGCGGTGTGCAATGCAATGAACTAATCAAAATAAAATATAAAAGCTTCTAGTATGCACATGAAATGTGTGCGTGCAAAAGGTAAACTGACTCTCCCCCAGACCTAAACTAAGCAGCATAGCATACGATATAGAAATAAAATCAAAAAGAGCTAAGGAAAAGGTTACCTAATGCTCAGCTAGTGAGCATACCAGAAGACGCATGAAAAGTAGAAGCAGGCCCGCCAAACGAAGAATACAACCCCGCCAATACGTAGTTTCCATGAATACCTGCAGGGGTGAGCTCCGCAAAAACAAAAGAAAAAAATACAAAAAGAAATGCTAAAATGAAAATAGACATGAAAATAAGAATGCAGAAAATATAAGATAACTACTGGGGTTACTGTCATCCCAGCACGACTTATTAAATTCTATACAGTTCTAGCTAATGGGCATATGAAAATAAAAATGAACAGGTAACTGTTCCATTATCCGTTGCGGTAGCAAGTACCGATACGGAGAAAGAGCAGTTACCCCTCTACCTAAATAATCATACCTGCTCCTCGCAGGCAGAGGAAATAGGAAGTAAGATAAGGAGGCCTGTTCCTCACTCATCTCACCACAAAAAAATATCCTTGCCTAGCAACGTATCGTCCACCACAGGTTCGTAGGAAACGACGGCAGCGACAAAAATGCCAGGCGCATCGACAACCTCACATACCTGTGGGGGTTCCACCTGCACAGGCTCAGATAAAGAAGGGGGATCAAGAAATAAAAAGACGAAGAACATATGGAAATAATCAAGGGAGTGGTCTCGGTCTCACTCCCCAAAGGCTGAGGTAAAAAATATTGTCGGCATTGTCGACAATGCTACAAGACTCGGCCAGATCCATAGAGGTCTCCACCAAGACTTGGACTTTCTCCTTTTGTATCGAGGGAGAATCCTCGACACCAGGAAGCTTGTCGTCCTCCATGGGAGTGGAAACAATCCATGTATCACAAGCCTCAAACTTGTGTTGCATCGTCGAAAATGTCGTAAGAAACGACTGAAGTAGAATGCACAAAAGGCAGAAGAACTGTGCTTGGATAAAAGTCAAGCGCAGGTTCTTCACAAAGAATCAGCTCCACGCTTGGAGATTTATGCACAGGAGAGATGGGCTCAGCCACGTCGAAGCCTAGATCAGCCACACATCTGGTGGTTGTGTCCACATCATTCCCTTCAACAGATGAAGGTGACAGGGATACATAACTAGACGATGAAGTGTGCCAACAAGGGTAGGAGTCGGGATGATCCGAATGTCCAGCTCATCATCCTCTTCCAAAACACGGAGGTACTAGGCACATTCCTTCAGGACATGATCTATTCTACGACAATACAAACACTTTCTCCCAGTACTCTGCGGTCCTTGTGGGGCCGGAGAGTAATAAGACAATAGTGTTTGAGGCTAGGACGGATGACCATAAGCCTGGGGCACAGTGTTTGAAGGTCTGTACAAATACATCATCTCATGCATTGTGCACTGAGGCTTATGCTCAATATCTCTCGTAGGGCATTCATGACTAGAGTGGGAGGAATTTCCACACCAATGACATTGGGCATAAGAATATCCCCCATTGTGTCGAAATACCAGATTCAAAATAAATTGTGCAAATTACAAAATCCAACAATATGTTACTACAGTCGCCTAAACAAACAAGAAAAAGGAAAGCTAAATAGAAATAGAACAAAACAAAAGCGATTTACAAAGGAAAAGGAAAGCAATTTCAGGTCTCCCTCTCTAGCAACTCGCACGACTGTGTTCCCCGGCAATGGCGCCAAAAACATGATGCTTAAAGATCACGGCAGTGAACCGGTCGCACAAGTAATATAAAATGGGTGAGTTTTCCCAAGTATCGATCTCACAAGGAACACAGTAAGGTGGAACTAGTTAATTTTGAGGAGGACTTGAGATTGAAGTCCTTAGGTCGGGGTTAACTAAGGGGGGTATTGATGGTTGCGATAAAAGAAAGAAAAAAAAAATCTATCAACTACTCCTATGCAATGCCTGCTATGCCTTGCTTGCGTCAGGCGGGAATGGAAGACAGTCGAGCCGCTATACACCAAACCGCTAGGCGGATGGAAGAGTAGGCTAGCGGATGAGGTAGAGAGAACGGCAGAATGAGGGTTGTAAGCACCTCTTCGCTATGCACGCTTCTAGAAATTGCTAGAACGGCAAGAACAGATGGTGGATGGAATATGGCGCACCTCAAGCAAATATAACAAAATTACACTAACTCACATAGATATGAATAAGAGAAAATTGTTTATCAAATGTAATAATACTTCATCAATAAATGGAAATTAAACTAAGCTAACAACAACAAATTTAGAGAAGTGTGTGAAATCGACCGGGTCTGAAGCCTTATTGAGGGTTCACGGTTGGAATCCCGGGTTATCAATCCGAGTCCAAGCTCGGTCCTCAACTGCGTCCGGGGTAGAGGAGGCTGTCACTCACTCCCAATGGCCCTTCATATTCGTATCACGCTACGGAAGATTGAAGCACATGCTCCTCCTAGCTTGATTGAGGAAGCTAGGTAAAATCTCCCTTGAAGCTCGAGGATGAAGGAGGAGGCCGAGAGGAAGCTCCTGCTATGATTTTGCGTCGAAAGCTTGCCCGGATCACCTCCCTATGTTGGAAGATCAAGGAGGACGGTGGAAACCCTCCTTGGAGACGAAAATGGCCGAAAAACGGCGGACTTTTGCGATCCCCCAAAATTAGGGCGGAACCTGCGTATTTATAGAAAGCAGAAATAAATAGTGCGCACGATCAGCGACGCACGACCACTGGTCGTGCGCGTTGTTCGGTCGATAATCGTGCGCAGCACACCTGAAAACCTGCAGCTTGCCAAAGAAGTCAGAGAAATAAGCGCACGAGCAAAGGCGCACGATCGGTGATCATGTGAGGAATGGTCAGTGCTCGTGCGATAGCAGAGACTGGGATATCATAAAATAGGTCGTGAATGCGCACGATCGGCAGCGCACGAGCAGTGATCATGCACGGTATAGTTGGTGACCGTGCGATATGGCGGGACAGAACTTTTACAAGAGAAGCCAGACTGTGCACGGCCAATGATCGTGCGCCAAAGAGGTCGATGGTCGTGCGTGGGTAAAAACGCACGACCATTGACTCCTTTGCCAAAAAATGGTGAAAGCCCTATCCCGGGCGCCCACACGATCCCCGAACTTGCAGGAAAACTGGACGGGTTGTCGATCATGGCAGTCACAGATATTAATAAAATGCATAGCAAAAGGGAAATACACACACGCATAGAAATAGGCTAATAAAGTGCACAAGACGTGGAATGTCGCCGCGAACCAAAAGGAGTGCTAATGACGCTAAATGGTAGTGCAAAGACATGCAAATAAGCCTAGATGAGTCCGAAATTAAGTATAAAATATGGACTCATCATTTACGATGGCTAGTCCGAAGCCAGGGTAAACAATTCCCGCATTAGGGGTAGTGAAATCACGCATTATCCTAATGCGAGGTTGGGCCACCTCCTAGTTCTCAACGACCCTTTCACCGTGGTCATTTCCTCCTTGGCCAAAATCCTCCATTATATCTTCACCAGCAATAGTACACAGGAAAGCTCTCCTCGCTCGTGCGTTCTCAAGATAAACTCTCAAATCTTCACCCCTATCACCAGGGTTCAGATATGTCATACAATACACTAAAAAAAATAAAAATACTAAAAACACTTGCAAAACTTTTCCAGTAGAAACGTACACACAACGGTTGTACTCCCCAGCAACGACACCAAAAACTTGATGCAGTCACGACAATTGTACCAATCGTTGTCTAGTAATAAAGTTGAGGAGTTGAATCCCTGGATATCGATCACTCGAGGAGTGCAAGTAGGGAGTTTGATTTCTCTATTGAAAGTGTTGGATCCCTAGTTTGATTTGGTCTTGGTTCATTAAATTAGGTTTTTTCTGACCCACATTGTATAGCCACGGTCAATTCTTTGAGTCCTAGAGTTTAGGTTAGTCATTAGGTTCAACCTTCATGGACCAGCCAGCAGAGGACCTAAGAAGACTCAGACATAGAGGATTCAGAGGACAGAATGATTAGTTCGAACTTTTTCGAACTCAGCTCGACAATCTTTAATCTCAGATCGACGAACTCAGAGTTATTTCTCTTAGCTGAGCTCGACGATATTCGAGCTCAGGTCGACTATCATGTCTTTCAAATAGATTCTTATCTCGACGAACTCAGAGTGCAAAATTGGCAAGTTATTCTCTAAATACAGTTCGCAGAGCTAAGGTCGACGAACAGAATTTTTAGGTCGATGACCTTGGAACACAGGCGACAAATTCCGTTCTGAGGTCGATAATTTTTGTCCCAAACCAGAATGAGAAGTTTTCCACACATCTGTCCCTTACTTTCTATATTATTTAGTAGTATTATTCCTGAGTAATTAATGTTAATATTCCCATGAGTATAGAAGTTATTGGCAGTATTAATTATGGTTTTCATGAGTGTAATTACATGCTTATTTTATTAGGGATAGTTGGGGAAACTCATTTATGACAGTCATTCCAGCCGTTTGTATTCTCCAGATCTTTATGCAATTAAAGTAGGAATTTAAATTCAAAGGAGAATTTCTGACCATAGAATTTAAAAGTGTTTTTTTTCTTTTCAGTCGATTATTCAATTCTATAAGAAATCTAAACACTGATCCAAACATCATCAGGAAAAATACAGCACACAAGAATACTAAGAGACACAAACTAAACATTCAGAACTCTCTCCCAGTGAAGAAAACATTCTGTTTTCCTCCTTATCCATTCTGAAGACTGAGGAACATTCAACACTATCAAGAGTCTTCTTCAACCTTCTCCTCAAGGAACATTCAAGGACAACTCATTTTGATTCAGTCAGAAAGTTCTAGGATTGTTTTCAGACAAGGCTGAAGACTTGCACCCTGAGCAAGTCTCCAATCTTCTAAACCATCTCTATATTTTTGGAGGAGTATTGACCCCTATAGAGTCCACAAGTCTTCTCTGCTATTTAGAGAAAAGAGAAGACCTTATCACCCCTCCTCTCACCTCTTGTAAAAAGGGTTTATTAACTCCCTTCAAAAGTTTATTCTTGGTTTTTGGGCACCTGATCAAAAGCCAAAACAGTTGTGAGATCTCCCTAGAAATAGATCTTGTGGTGGCAGTCACCTGGTCAAAAATATGTTAGTTGATTCCTACCAGGATGGTAGAAGAGTGTATGTACCAAGGTTTGGGAACCACTATAAAATTTCTTGAGTTGTCTTGTTGTGTTAATTTTCATTCTATTCTTACTGTGCTGTGATAGATAGATTAGTCTTTTATTTCCTTCTATAGTATTATTGTTATCACCTATTTTAAACTCTGATATAATACTTAAATACAACCAAAGTTTTAAACACTCTATTCACCCCCCTCCTTCTAGATTAAATAAGATCTAACCCCCATCTTTCAATTGGTATCAGAGGGTTGTTCCTTTGGTTATTCAAGTTAACACTTGAACAAAGATCCTTGTTAGATAAGATTTCCTCTTTTATTAGTTTTTCTGTATCACAAAATGGCAAAGAACAAAGACTATGCAAGCACCAGACCTCTAGTTTGCAACTTAAATAAGTTTACCATATGGAAGGCAAGAATCAAATAATATATAAACTCTATTGATGAGGACATCTTTAAATCTATTTTGATAGGAAAACCAGTTCACAGTGGCAACAACTACTACTAGTTCCAACACACAAGCTGTTCCACCACCTGAGTGGAAAGATTCTCCGAAAAAGGACAAGATAGCTGATGCAAAGGCCATGAATATTCTGGCTCAGACAATGTCTGATGAAATTTTCCAGAAGGTGGCCGAATGCACATTAGCCAAGGCTATCTGGAATTCACTTAACTAGATGGTTGCTGGTTGAGCTGATGAGAGAAAGGATAGGAGATCCATCATCAGCTCACAATATGAGAACTTCAAAAAGGATGAATAAGAGTCTGTTTGTGACATATACAACAGACTGAGCTCAATCAACAATGAGCTGAATACTATAGACAAAGACATCACCCTTACAGAAGTTAATGATAAAATCCTCATGTTCTTCCCCAGCTCATGAGATTCAAGAATCTTGCATATCAAGAAAGCCAAGAGTCTAAATGAGATTTCCATAGAATCTCTACTTGGAAAGCTCAAGTCTTATGACCAATTGATAAAGTCTAGAGATGCTGTAGAGTAGAAGACTCCTTCATCAGTAGAAAGGATAAAATTATTGCATTTAAAGAAAATGAAGAATCAGAAGCCCCAACAGTCAATGATCAATTCCTGAGTCTCTTAGCCAAGGGATTTTACAAGATGGGCAACAAAAACTTCAGAAAGAAGTCATCCAGGCATGATAACAAGCCTAGGTATGAAAAAACTCCCACTAAAGAGGTTATTTGTTTTGGCTGTAGGAAGCCTGGACACTTCATCGCAGAGTGTCCAGAGAACAATAAGAAGGAGAGAAGAAGAGAGAAAGAAACAAGGAAATATCACTACAATAAGCCCTCCTCCAACAAACATAAAAGAAAGGAGAAAGGTTCCATTGCAGAAACCTGGAGTGATACTAATAAAGAATTTTCATTTTCTAGCTCCAGTGAAGATGAAAAGGAAGCATAGGAAAAGGAAATTTGTCTGATGGCCATCAATGCATCAGGCAGTTGTTCAGAAGCAGAAGCTGAACAATCAGACAATGAAAACTCTGAACCTGAAAAAGATCAGGTACTATTATCTTTTGATTTTGATTCAGAAGAATTTAAAACTGAATTCAAGTACTTATATTTTGAATTAATAAATTCTGAAAAAGAGATTAAGCAACTTAGAGAGAAATTAAATGAACAAGAAAACTTACTTTCAGAAAATAATAAGTTAAAGGATGAAATCACTCTAGCTAATGAACAAATCATTAAATTAAAGTCTGAATTATCTGAGGCTAGGTAACTTGAATAATCCGTGAATGGGAGAAGTATCAAGCTGATGAACGTCACAAGCACAGTGAATGCCAGACACAATGGCAAGTTGGGCTTAGGTGCTTCATCAAGCCAACCCCCACTGATTAAGAAGAATATCTTAACAACCCCTATAAAATTTGTTTCTGAAAAGGGTAATGAAAAAATTGAAGATTATAATGTTAATCAAATAGAGATTAAACACAAGAATAACAAAAGGAAAAAGAGTAAGAAAAATTATAACAAGAACAATGTTCAGCAGATTTCATCGAACCTAGATCGACAAAATGTTTTTGGTTCGTCGAACTCAAGTCGACGAACTCAGAACGCAAACTTCTATTATAATTATTCTCTGAACTGCGATTGACAAAACCAGTATGGTTCGTTGACCAGAGATCGACGAAATTGGGGTTCAAAAAATGAATACTTTAACCATCTAAGTAGAGTTGGATGAACTCATCCCCGTTCGTCGACCTCAGATCGACAAACGTACAAGAATTCGTCAACCCCAGTTTATAATAATAGAAACTTTAATTCCAACATATCTTTTAATCAACCAAGAAAAAACATTAATCTCTTTAACCAATGGATAATTCCACCTAGAAGATATCATCCCTTATGTTACAAAAATCAACCTGAATATTCATATATTTCAAGCTTCACTTATGAAAATAAACAAGGACCCAAGGTAACCTGGGTAAAGAACAACTAATTTCAATTTTTGTAGGTGAAGAGCTGTCCGGCTTTTAAACAACAATGGTATCTGGACAGTGGATGCTTCAAGAATATGATTGGCAGTAAAGACAACTTAATAAATTACAAGTCCAAGATGGGACCAAAGGTGATATTTGGTGACTCTAATAGTGGCCAGACTGAAATTAGAGAATGGGTATTCACCTCCTCCTCACTAGATGCTGAAATAATGATGGTAACAATATCGGGTAATCAAGTCTCTCTTCTCGCCCCCGCCATTTTGTCTTAGATATTTGGTCTAGTGAATGGAGAAGAAGAATTGGAAATAGACAGCACTGAATATGATGAAATGCTGGCTAAGATGGGTCATTCTGGAGAAAACCCCAATAAACTTCTAAAGAAAATCTTTTCTTCTGAATACAAGTTTTTGGCAGATGTTGTGGGTAAGGTATTGCTTGGAAAGCACACTGCCCATGACTATATCACTATGCACCAATTCGTAGAAATATGTGCAGTAGTGAGTAAATAGCCAAATAATTTGGCTAAGATGTAACACCTCTACCCGTCAAGAAGAATATAATAGAGGTTCCGGCCGGGGCCCCACACCATATTCCACAAACAGGCGGAGACGCTATGAACTAATATCATAACCACGCATCCTAACACAGAGCATTCTAGTGGAAGTTTCACGGTTGAATCTTTGAACTCAAGATAAAGAGCACTGTCCACTATAACATAGGAATGTATACAAACATCAAAAGAGTCTGGCCTTAAGGCCTTACAACAATTTCTCTTAACAAGAGTGTGGATTACATACATCGGCACACAGGCCGGCCACACATGAACAAAAGAAACAAAACAATGCCTTCGAGGGCAGCAACGCAGCTTGGGCTTCAGCCCGCTAAGTCCCGCTCGGGCCAGCACCTCTAGTACCTATAAGTACCAATCCACCAAGCGGGTGGCAAACTGGGCAACGGTCAGCATTCAGCTGACCAATTATAACGACCCTGCCCCTGGCACGGGGCAGCGGAATTCCATCCCTGCATAGCAATCGTTCAATATGATATATAGCAATTCAAGCAAGACGTGCACGACCGCACAGTCACATACCACAAATGCCGGCACGATGGCCCGACGTCCCGTGCACTCATGGAACTCTCGGGTGCACCGGAAACACCGGATCTCACCATTGAGCATTTAGTCCGGCACGCAGGCCCAGGACTCTCATTATGCCGCTGACGAAAGCCCAATGCCTTGGCGCTCTCATGTCCAGCCTATATAACGCAGGTACAGATCAACCACCCCCGTTGCTCAAATCGCCTTGCCCAACCAAGTACATCGTACCTGAGGCCACATTTAAAGGCGTGGGTCAGTTTCACCTTGCCTGTTCGGCACGAAGCCTTTTCATACAGTTGCAGCTCAACGCTCAACCGCACACCAAGTGGCAACTCACGGCCACAAGAGTTGTACCCAACTCTCACAATTTCCTGGACTTCCTCCAGTACTTTATCCATCATGCATACAAGAAATAATCACGGAGTCTTCTCCGATATGCAAACAAGCTTCACCAATCCAGACTAATATATCCAGATGGGCTTCACACAGCATGCCTAGATCCGTACTCCAATTCCAGACTCTAACAAGGGGGACTTCACATATCTACCCCAAGGGACGCCACAACCCACAGCACACTCGCGGGGAAGGGTTTTCCCTATGTAATGCAGGAATTAAGGACTTCACATGTCCAAGCAGGAAATCGTTACCCTAGGAACTCTCTTCGAAGCCATGGAGAGAAATTTCAGACGGATAAAACCCTTCGCAGCAGCGTTGCCTTCGCAAATCCGAACTCGGCTTGTGATTTTGACCACCGTAGCACCACCGACAGCCGGATTCCACTTCTTCTTCCTCACCTTGCTCTCACCTCTCTCTTAAAGTTAGAAAGGGAGTAGAAACTTAGAAATGAGCCTCTCTCCCTCCTTTCCCGGCCTTATCAGCCCAGGAATGAGCCCCAGCCACAGGATCCTCTTTAAGGAAAATGAACGGCCAAGATCTGCCCAAAAATAATTATTCTTTTGGCCGACACGGCCTGTGACACGCCCGTGTCACAGGCCGTGTACCCTTAAGAGGCACACGCAGCACTCGCACCGACTAAAAACTACCAGAACACGGGCATCGACACGCCCGTGTCGAACCTGACAAGCCCGTGTCAGTCATGTGACACGCCCGTATCACCCCTGTTACACGGTCCTCAACGAGCTCTAAAATCAATCAGAGCAGTACACGGGTAGGAACACTCCCTCGGACACGCCCGTGTCAAATCTGACACGGCCGTGTGCAAGGCTTGGTTCCGGGCCGTGTACATTTCAGACTCAATCAGCCATTTCTTGAGTGACACGCCCTGGGACACGCCCGTGTCGAAGGCCGTGTCCCAGGCTCGACTATCGTCGACCTCCGATCGTCGACTATCCTGAACACGCCCTAGGACACGCCCGTGTCCCTGGCCGTGTACCCCCGACACGCCCTGGGACACGCCCGTGTCCTAGGCCGTGTCAAACAGCCTGCACCTCAAATCCAGTTTTGAGATTTTTGGGGTGTTACAATCCCCCCCTCCTTAATAAAATTTTGTCCCGAAATTTGAAGACAGTAGGGAGAAAATAACAAAACATTTATATGTTTCTATTACATATACAACGAGCGAACAAGTTACGAAAATAACTCGGGAAACTCGGCTCGCATGGTCTGCTCGCGCTCCCATGTTAGTCATTCTCGGCCACAATTGTCCCATCGGACTTTGACCATCCCGATCACTTGTTCCGCAACTGTTTCTCGGCTCGATCCTCGATCCGTATAGGCTTCACCTTTGTCGTTAGCCCATACTCAACCGTCACTCGATCATTGTCAATTACTTGAGCTGGATCCTTGACTGCTTTGCGTAGCACCGAGATGTGAAACACATCATGCAATCCACTCAATTCCAATGAAAGAGCTAGCCGATAGGCAGCTTCCCCAACTCGCTCCACCACATCAAACGGACCATGGTATCGCGGACTTAGCTTTTTCAACCGTCGAATCCGAGATATGCCTTTGAAGGGCTTAATCTTTAAATAGACCCAGTCACCCACCGCGAACTCCAAGTTCCGGTGCTTAGCATTGTAATACTTGGCTTGCCGATCCTGGGCTATTAGGAGCCTCTCTCGAATAGAGCGTGTTGTTGAGGTAGCATCCTCGACTTCCTTTTTTCCTAAAAGTTTGGTCTCGCCAGTTTCTGCCCATGATAGCGGTGTACGACACTTACGACCATACAACGCTTCAAAAGGGGCCATGCCTATACTCGCTTGATGGCTATTATTATAGGCAAACTCCACCATAACAAGATGCTCTTCCTAATTCTTACGAAGTCCAGGGCGCACATACGGAGCATATCCTCCATCGTTCTGTTGGTTCGTTTAGTTTGGCCATCCGTTTGCGGGTAAAAGGCCGTACTGAATGCTAACTTCGTGCCCAACATTTGACGAACTAATCTCCAATCCTTCGAGGTAAAGCGCCCATCTCGGTCACTTACGATGCTCCGGGGAACACCGTGTAATCGAACAATCTGCTCCACATAGAGCTTTGCCAACGTTTCCACTGAATCGTCCCGCTTGTTCGGTAGAAAGTGAGCCACCTTTGTCAACCGGTCTACAATCACCCAGATTGAGTCATAGCCACGCTGAGATGTCGGCAATCCGTGCACGAAATCCATAGAAATATCCTCAAACTTCCATTGCGGAACCGGCAACGACTTCAGGAAACCACTCGGTCGTTGACATTCTGCCTTTACCAAAGCACAAGTACGACATTTAGCCACATACGCGGCTATGTCCTTCTTCAAACCAGGCCACCAGAATAGTTTCTTCATGTCCTTGTACATTTTTGTGCTCCCAGGGTGAATTGAGTACTTTGTAAAGTGTGCTTCATATAGCAATTCTTCTCGCAATTTACCCGCACTAGGGACGCACAATCGGCCATCTTTCCGTAATAAACCGTCATCCCAGGAGAATTGATCACCAGACCCCTCCTTTGCATAGCGTTGGAGACTTTCATCCAACTTCGTTGCTGGCCGAACCCTGTCAGCAATGTCATATTGAACCTCTAACCAGTTCACGCATGCATCGGTCGAAGAATTTCTTTCCACACAAGATATCTCCAAAGCTTCCAACTCCTGGATTAACCGCTCATCATGTATCCGCAACCAATTTTCCCGCACCGGAGTCCGACGACTCAAGGCATCAGCGACCACATTTCCCTTTCTGGGAACATAGTGAATGTCGAAGGTATAATCTCCAAGGAATTCCATCCACCGCCTTTGTCGCATATTCAATTCCTTTTGATCGAGCAGATACTTTAAGCTTTTATGATTTGTATAAATATCCACCTTCACGCCATAAAGATAATGCCGCCACAACTTTAGCGATAAGATCACTGCCGCCAACTCCAAGTCATGGATGGGGTAATTACGCTCATGCACTTTCAATTGAAGTGAGCCATAAGCGATCACTTTGCCAAAATGCAGGAGAACGCAGCCTAAGCCGCTTCCTGACGCATCGCTGTATATTTCAAATCCATCTGTACCACATGGCAACGTCAAAATAGGCACCGTGGTCAAACGACTCTTCAGCTCCACAAAAGCTCGTACGCACTCCGGCGTCCAAACAAACTTCTGATCCTTTCTCGTCAACGTAGTCAGAGGCAAAGCAATCCGGGAGAAGTTCTCCACGAACCGTCTATAGTAGCCCACCAGTCCAAGGAAACTACTGACCTCGGCCACTGAAGATAACACTGGACAATCACGAATGGCACTTATCTTAGCCGGATCCACCGCTATGTCGTCTCCACTTACCACATGGCCTAGAAAAGCCACCGACGAGAGCCAAAACTCACACTTAGAGAACTTGGCATACAGCTTATTCCTTCGCAAGGTATGCAATACTAATCGCAAGTGGTTTGCATGATCTTCCTCTGATTGTGAATATACAAGGATATCATCAATAAACACAATCAAAAACAGATCCAGGTATTCGCAGAACATTCAATGCATGAGATCCATGAAGAACGAAGGCGCATTACATAAGCCGAACGGCATCACTGTGAACTCATAATGACCATAGCGTGTGCCAAAGGATGTCGTGGGAATGTCACTTTCCCTAATCCACAACTGGTAATACCCGGACTTCAAATCCAACTTCGAATAGACGTTGAGCCTGCTAGCTGATCGAACAAGTCATCGATCCGTGGAATTGGATACTTGTTTTTCTCCGTCAGCTTGTTCAGTTCGTGATAATCAATACATAGTCGCAAACCACCATCTTTCTTTTTCACAAAAAGAACAGGCGCGCTCCAAGGTGACATACTTGGGCGTATATATCCCTGCTCCAACAACTCTTGCAACTGAACTTTCAGTTCGGCCATTTCTTTTGGCGCTACCCGATACGGCGAACGGGCCACAGGTTTCACACCCGGCACCAGCTCGATAGCGAAGTCAATTTCCCTTTGGGGAGGTAACCCCGGAAGGTCCTTTGGAAACACATCAGCATATTCCGACACAATCGGCAATTCACTCACACTGGCCTTCGGCGCCACCGCCTCTATGAGTGTGAAGAACAACTCCGCACCCTTCCGAACTGCCTTAACAACTTGGAGAGCGGATAACAACATCCCACACATCCCTTGCATACCATTGAACTTGGTCTCTTACTCAGTATTTTGCCCAAGTGTGACCTCTTTTGAAGTGCAATCTATACAGGCACGCTGCTCTGAAAGCCAGTCCATACCAAAGATTATATCAAACTCTCTGATCGGCAATACTAATGTTTCCACCTTGAATTCCCTACTTCCTATCTTGACCTCAAGACCGCAAGATCAATCCACGCACATCAAACATCTGTTAGGCAACAACACCTTTACACTGTCTGTCGTAGTCCGGATAGGCACCCCGACACGAAAGACAAAGTCCTCAGACAGAAACAAATGTGAAGCACCAGTGTCGAACAGTGCTCGCGCCGGATACTCTCGTATAAGGACAAACCCTATAACATTACAATTAAAACAAGCACAACACATCAAAAACAAGAACATTAAAACCTATGCGCACCTGTGACGACATCCGCCTGCTTAATGGCCTCCTGTTGTCCAAGGTTGAAGACCCTGGACTGCGCATGCGAGGCAGAAGACTCCACCACAGACTTCCCCTTCTCCGCATAAGACGCTCCCGTCTTCTTATCACCCTTTGGAGGACCAGATCTGCATTCACGTGTGAAGTGTCCAACCTTTCCGCACGTAAAACAAGCACGAGATCCATACCCAGATGTATCCGTCACAGTCGCAGAAGGAGCTTGTCCAGAAGACTTAGACTTCTTATTCCATCTCTTTCGGTAGCCAAACTTTTCCGGACGCGGCGGCTTAAACTCTGGCTTCGCAACAACCAAGTTTTCTTTTGCTTGCCCCCTTTCATGTCCGTATCCAAAGAACGAGCCGTACAGACTAAGGCTTGGAATCCCTGACTCACAGAACTCAAGAGCAAATACCGCAGCTCATCTCGCAGTCCCGCATAAAACCGACTAGTCTTACGCTCTTCTTCGGCGAAGATCGTGCCCGTATATCTTCCCAAATGGGTGAACTTATGCTGGTAGTCATCCACACTTTGATCTCCCTGTGCTAACCGTTGAAATTCCATTTCCATCGATATCCTTTGCTGCATCGGCAGATGTTGTGCTAAGAACAATCGAGAAAATTCTTCCATTGTAATCTCTGCCAATTGCCTGCCGGCCAAGTGATGCATTTCAATCTCATGCCACCACAATCGCACCTCTCCTTCCAGTAGGAAAGTGGCTAACATGACTTTCTGTTCCTCCTCAACCTTAATAGCTCTCATAATCCTCTTGATCCTTGCAAGCCAATCCTCTGCTTGGGCCGGTTTACCCGCCCCATGAAACTGCGGAGGGTTAAAGCTCAAGAATTGCTTCCATTGTTGATCTACTACCCGCGGATCAACTTCGGCTTCTACCGGTTCTTGCCGTACCCCAGCTTGGGTTGGCACCACTACAGGACGTGCCTGCCCAGCCTGCTGAGCATTCATCACAGCAAGTACCGTTTCCGTTATGAGACGGACTGTTTCAGCGGATGGAGGAGTTGTGGGCACCTCGGCTGGTGCCGCACTCTCAACAGAATGTTGTGGTTCGGATTGACCCGCAATAGTTCTGGTCACCTATATGTGTAAAATACACAGTGTAATGACCAATGAAAACAGCAACCATGCAAAAAGAATACACAAGTTCAACAAACAAGTGTATTTGCATTCCTAAGTGGACAATCTTGAGTTCAAGGTAAGTGTTATAACGACGGCACTGGCACGTGCTCGCCACCTCTCAAAAGAATTCGTCCGCGAATTCGGAAGAGATCGACCAACAAGCTGATACCAAATTGTAACACCTCTACCCGTCAAGAAGAATTTAATAGAGGGTCCAGCCGGGGCCCCACACCATATTCCACAAATAGACGGAGACGCTACGAACTAATATCATAACCACGCATCCTAACATAGAGCATTCTAGCGGAAGTTTCACGGTTGAATCTTTGAACTCAAGATAAAGAGCACTATCCACTATAACATAGGAATGTATACAAACATCAAAAGAGTCTGGCCTTAAGGCCTTACAACAATTTCTCTTAACAAGAGTGTGGATTACATACATCGGCACGCAGGCCGACCACACATAAACAAAAGAAACAAAACAATGCCTTCGAGGGCAGCAATGCAGCTTGGGCTTCACCCCGCTAAGTCCCGCTCGGGCCAGCACCTCCAGAACCTGTAAGAACCAATCCACCAAGCGGTGGCAAACAGGACAACGGTCAGCATTCAACTGCCCAATTATAATGACCCTGCCCCTGGTACGGGGCAGCGAAATTCCATCCCTGCATAGCAATCGTCCAATATGATATATAGCAATTCAAGCAAGACGTGCACGACCGCACAGTCACATACCACAAACGCCGGCACGATGGCCCGACGTCCCGTGCACTCATGGCACTCTCGGGTGCACCGGAAATACTGGATCTCACCATTGAGTATACGCAGGCCCAGGACTCTCATTATACCGCTGACGAAATCCCAATGCCTTGGCACTCTCATGTCCAGCCTACATAATGCAGGTACAGATCAGCCACCCCCCGTTGCTCAAATCGCCTTGCCCAACCAAGTACATTGTACCTGAGGCCACATTTAAAGGCGCGGGTCGGTTTCACCTTGCCTGTTCGGCACGAAGCCTTTTCATACAGTTGCAGCCCAACGCTCAACCGCACACCAAGTGGCAACTCACGGCCACAAGAGTTGTTCCCAACTCTCACAATTTCCTGGACTTCCTCCAGTACTTTATCCATCATGCATACAAGCAATAATCACAGAGTCTTCTCCGATATTCAAACAAGCATCACCAATCCAGACTAACATGTCTAGATGGGCTTCACACAGCATGCCTAGATCCGTACTCCAATTCCGGACTCTAACAAGGGGGACTTCACATATCTACCCCAAGGGACGCCACAACCCACCGCACACTCGCGGGGAAGGGTTTTCCCTATGCAATGCAGGAATTAAGGACTTCACATGTCCAAGCAGGAAATCGTTACCCTAGGAACTCGCTTCGGAGCCATGGAGAGAAATTTGAGACGGATGAAAGCCTTCGCAGCAGCGTTGCCTTCGCAAATTCGAACTCGTCTTGTGATTTGGACCACCGTAGCACCACCGGCAGCCGGATTCCACTTCTTCTTCCTCACCTGGCTCTCACCTCTCTCTTAAAGTTAGAAAGGGAGTAGAAACTTAGAAATGAGCCTTTCTCCCTCCTTTCCCAGCCTTATCAGCCCAGGAATGAGCCCCAGCCACATGATCCTCTTTAAGGAAAATGAACGGCCAAGATCTGCCCAAAAATAATTATTCTTTTGGCCGACACGGCCTGTGCGCCCGTGTCACAGGCCGTGTACCCTTAAGCGGCACACGCGGCACTCGTACCGATTAAAAACTACCAGAACACGGGCATCGACACGCCCGTGTCGAACCTGACACGCCCGTGTCAGGCATGGGACACGCCTATGTCACCCCTGTTATACGGTCCTCAACGAGCTCTAAAATCAATCAGAGCTGTACACGGGTAGAAACACGCCCTCGGACACGCCCGTGTCAAATCTGACATGGCCGTGTGCAAGGCTTGGTTCCGGGCCGTGTACATTTCTGACTCAGTCCAGCCATTTCTTGAGTGACACGCCCTGGGACACGCCCGTGTCGAAGGCCGTGTCCCAGGATCGACAATCGTCGACCTCCGATCGTCGACTATCCTGAACACGCCCTGGGACACGCCCGTGTCCCAGGCCGTGTACCCCGACACGCCCTGGGACACGCCCTGGGACACGCCCTGGGACACGCCCGTGTCCCAGGTCGTGTCAAATAGCCTGTACCTCAAATCCAGTTTTGAGATTTTTGGGGTGTTACATAAGATTATGTTTAAGATGATTAAGAAAAAGAATACAAAGAAAGAGGTGTGCTTTGGAAGCATTCTTGGAATCTTCCTTCGAGCAAAGGCTGCTTAGTCCTTGGTCTCCCGGACCATATTCATTAATGCCTCCAAAAGTTTAACTTGTGCCTTATTTGGTAGGTGGGAGAGGAATATCCCCAAGCCATCCAAGGCCTCTTCCACCTCCAGGACTTCTGAGGATACTAGAGCAGTAACAGCTGCTCCCCCACCCCCTGAAGATGCTCCGTCCATCAGAATTCCATCCAGTCCACCTTCATTTCAACAACCAACACATTCTCAAATTCAAACACCCTTAATAACCCTCCAACAAACATCCACATCTCAAGCCAATACAGCTAAATCTCGTGCTCCCCCACTCCAACATCCTTCACCAGTTCATACTCCTAAACATCAACCTTCACCAGTTCAATCTCCAGTGCATGCTACTCCACCTCATACCACAAAGAATGTCACTCCTCCTCAGTCTCCTCTTCCTCAACATCTTGCTGATATCCCTCTACACAACATATCATCCACACCATCATTTAATCTGTTGTTATTCCCCATCATCTACTGATGAGCCCTTGTTAGATTCCACTCCCTTCCCTTCAACCTCATCCATCAATCCTTTTGTATCAACTCAGACACCCTCTGAGTTCATGAAAATGGATCCCCCTTCCATTTCCTCTCTTCTGCACATAATAACTCCTCTACTCAAAAATTCTAATAGCAGAGGTAATTAAACCTCTTGCTGACTCTATTTCCTGCCTCTCTGCTCTTCTACCTACTATCCTTTCTGTCCAATCTTTAAGGGGCATGGCTTTAGGACCCTCTGAACTAAGGCGGGGCGAGATATTCTATGAAGAAGCTCCAATGTCTCCTCTAGCTGTAGCAGCAGTAGAAGAAGCAACAACAATTTTGTAGATAGATGAGTTTTTAGATGTATAGATAGACACAGAGGCTGAGACAATTGATTTTGTTATGTTGAGCACAGATGAGAAATCTCTTCCAGCAATTTTGACTGTTGGTAATTGTTTGCATCAATCCCACAGTAGATATCTTTACTTAGATAGATTCTTTCAATACAGTTTTTCTGAATTCCTCTCTTCCAGCAGTAAAGCCATCTTCTGCTATAGTGTTACTCTCCTCCAATAAGTCCTGAAGTTGTTAATCAACTGAAGGAATGTTTTTCTATTAACATGGTTATGGAACCTTCAGGCCCAACCTATATGATGGATGATAGCCCAATTCCAATTTAGATTATTTAATTGCTCAAGATGTAGCACAAGAACTTGCACGGATTTAGAATTATCCATCTTTGAATGAATTTTTGTTAACTGACATAGATGTAGAAGATTATAAGATGCTTACTGAGAATATTGCACCATCTGAACTTTCTGAACCATAAGTACTTACTCAGGCTGTAAAACAAATCTCAAAGGAAACTTTAAAGGAGATAGATGCATTGTATGATAATCCTCAAAGTTCTTTTGATGATGACCTATACGATGATGATTCTGATGAATCTGGTGATCCTAAAAACAAGGTTGCAAAGAAGAGAAAAGCTGTTCCCAAGCTGATCCAAAGAGAAATGATACTCCCTACTATATCTTGAAAAAGATTACTCCATACCCAAGGATGCCACAATTGATGTTGAAATCTAAGAATAAGCAAAAATATAGGAAGTGGAGGAGAAGGTACAGTTCTCCTCCTATGCAATTCAGGAAGGACCCTCCTTCTCCTCCTCTTTCTTCTAGGGCCTCTAGAAATGTATCTCATAGATCTGCACCTGACACAAAAACCTATCAGAGACATTCCAAGCCAAGCAGTCATCTTAAAGAAAACCTCCTCCAACTATATATAAGAGAAGTTCTACAGACTCAGTTGATGATTCACAGAAGGACTCAAGTCCAAAAAGGCCAGAATCTCCTCCAATACCCTTTGTAGATCCATAGCAGGAGACAACTGCTAAAAAGGCCTGATTTTAGGAGCTGATTGGACTCTCTCTAATTAACAAAGCGAAAGGAGAAGGAAAGGATCCTTCCCAATACTCTACCACGTCTTCATACATGAAGGAAGAACTTAAAAGGTATTCCAAGGCTAATAAATTCTTTCATCCTGATGATTACATGAGCCTACATCCAGAAGCTGTTGTTCCAAGGGCAACTTCTATCAATATAATTGGTGCATCAGACATGACAATATTAAAGAAACAAGCTAATGATCCTAATAGAGAAATCATTTTCAGACAACCTTCTGAGAAGCCAGAGAAAGATAAACCAAAGCATAACAAGTGATTTAGTTTATGTATTATTCTTATTTTTTAACTTTATTATGTTTAATCATGAAGCACCTTTTGTAAATATCTACTGAATATTTTTTTTCTGCCATATATATATTTTATGCTTTATGATTGCATATTATATTTTGCTTTAGTGACCTCACCCAAATACGTGGAGGTTGTTGGATCCCAAGTTGGATTTGGGCTAAGTTAACTAATTAAGGTTGAGTATGACCAACATTGTATAGCAAGAGTCAATTCTTTGAGTCCTAGAGTTTAGGCTAGTCATTAGGTTCAACCATCATGGACCAACCAACAGAGGACCTCGGAAGACTCAGACTTAGAAGATTCAGAGAACAGAATTATCAGTTCGAAGTTCTTCAAACTCAGAGTTATTTCTCTGAGCTGAGCTCGACGATATTAGAGCTTAGGTCGATGATCATGTCTTTCAGATAGATTCTTAGCTCGACCAACTCAAAGCGCAGAATTGGCAAGTTATTCTATGAATGCAGTTCGCAGAGCTCAGGTCGACGAATAGGAATTTTTAGGTCGACGAACTTGGAAATCAGGTCGATGAATTCCATTTTGAGGTCAATGATTTCTGTCCCGATCCAGAATGAGAAGTTTTTCATACGTCTGTCCCGTAATTTCTATATTATTTAGTAGTATTATTCCTGAGTAATTAATGCTAATATTCCCCTGAATATAGCCATTATTGGCAGCATTAATTAATGTTTTCATCAGGGTAATTACTTTCTTATTTTATTAGGGATAGTTGGGGAAACTCATTTATGATAGTCATTCCAGCCATTTGTATTATTCAGATCCTTCTGTAATTAATGCCGGAAGTCAAATTCAATGGAGAATTTCTAACTATAGAATATAAAAGAGATTTTCTCTTTTCAGTCGATTATTCAATTCTTCTAGAAATCTGAACACTGAGCCAAACATCATCAGGAAAAATACACCACACAATAATACAGAGAGACACAGACTAAAAATTTAGAACTCTCTCCCATTGCAGAAAACATTCTGTTTTCCTCCTTGCCCATTTTGAAGACTGAATAAGAACATTCATCACTATCAAGAGTCTTCTTCAACCTTCTCCTCTGAGAAAATTTAAGGGCAACTCATTTTGATTCAGTCAAAAAGTTCTAATATTATTTTAAGACAAGGCCGAAGACCTACACCCTGAGCAAGGCTCCAATCTTTTGAACCATCTCTATATTTCAGAAGGAGTCTTGACAATTATAGAATCCACAAGTCTTTTCTTCTATTTAGAGAAAAGAGAAGACCTCATCACCCCTCCTATTACCTCCTGTACAATGGGTTATTAACTCCCTTCAAAATTTTTTTTTTGGTTTGTTGGCACCTAATCAAAAGCCTAAAGGGTTGTGAGATCTCCCTAGAAATAGATCTTATGGTGGCAGTCACCTGATCAAAAATATGTTAGTGGATTCCTACCAGGGTGGAAGAAGAGTGGATATACACTGGTTGGGGAACCACTATAAAATTTCTTGTGTTATCTGGTTGTTTTCATTTTCTTTCTGTTCTTGCTGTACTGTAATAGATAGATTAGTCTTTTATTTCCTTCTATAGTATTATTGGTATCACCTATTTTAAACTCTGATATAAAACTTAAATATAGTCAAAGTTTTAATTACTCTATTCAACCCCCCCCCCCTTATTGAGTAAATTAGATCTAACCCTCATCTTTCAGAAAGAGTTAAAGCAAGTGTCAACGAAGTAAGGCGGTTGATTTTGGGTTTCCTAATTTTAACTCTAATAAAAATAATGTCAGTCGTCGTCACCGCGTCGCTTTGGTGGATTACTCAAGAGAGTAATATGGAAGATGGATGAACCAAAGAGGGTCACAATCACCTCTTCGCCACGCACACTTCTAGCTAACGCTAGAACAACACAATCTCAACAAGAATAAGAAAAACTAAAGCTAATCAACACAATAAAGAACTAAGATATAACAACACATATACATGCTAAAATACTTAAGCTAAACAGCGTTCTTAAGCAACAATCAAACAACCACAAGTTCAGAACAAAGTAAATAGAAGAGGAGGCGTAGAAATACAACCAAACAGACTAAGGCTTTACGAGATTCGTGGCCAGAGTCAAGGGTTGTTAGGGCTTGCCTGAGCTTGGTTTACGGATGACTTACAGGGTCCTTAATGGCTGTCGCCTCCTTCCAATAACCTGTCTTCTTCGTGGATAATCGCTGGGCTAAAGCTATCCTGAGAACACCACGAATGCAGCACCTTAAGAGATTGAAACGGAGCTTGGAGTTTAGGGAAGACAATGGTGGCCGGAGATGAAGTTATTGCAAGATTTTTGAGGAATAATGGTGGCCGGATCAACTCTCCAGGTAGGAGAGAGAAAATATCGGTTGGAGGGAAGTTTTCTCGCTCAGAGGAGCGAAAATGGAGGGAGCTCACCTAAATCGCGATGCATGAGCTTAAATACAACATCAAAAATGTAGAGCACACGATCAGTGGCGCACGACCAGTGGTCATGCGCACTGATGGTTGATGATCATGCGCACTGCTCCAGATAAACCTATAGCAGACAAAAAAAATAAGAAATGTGCACGATAAGTGGCGCACGACTGGTGGTTGTGCGCACTAGTTCCCATGATCGTGTGATTATAAAAGATAGAACTCAAGTAAAATTTGTATAACGCACATGTGCAGTGGTGCACGACTGGTGGTCAGGCACACTATGTCCAATGCACGTGTGAATGCCCCAAACAGAACTTGGAAAAGTGGAAAATAGTGCGCACAATGGCTCACGACCAGTTGTTGTGCGCTATTGGTCCAATGATCATGCACAGTGTTCCCGGACCATTTGGGAATTTAGTGAACAGGACACGCAGGACCAGTGGTCGTGCGCTAAGGAGTCAACTGATCGTGCACGTGTAAAAATTCACGACCAGTGGCCCTTAGGCAGGAAACTTTCCTAAACAATCCGGAACACGCTCACCACCTTTGTACCTGCAGCAATAGCAGCAGAGCCACGAAGACGGTCATAATATAATCTCTAAACACAGTAAAAAACCAAGTTTGGCAAAAGAATAATAACTAAGAAATCACATTGAAAGCGGGCCAAAAGTGCACTTATCGTGGAATTAACATAATAAAAAATATGAACAAATATGGCTCTAAAGTGTAGTGCATTAACGAGAAAACTAGCCCAGATGAGTCCAAAATTATGTGTATAACTTGTACTCATAATCTATCCTACTTTCTTCCTTCAGAGATTAGCTCTGATCTTACTGATGTCGATGGAGAAGAAAGTCATCTAACATGTACATCCTTCAGACTTACCGTCTTGAGCTTCATGTTCTTCAGTCATAATGTAATACCCCAAAACCCAGTTTTGGTTTTAAGGCCAAGTGACACGGCCTGGGACACGGGCGTGTCCCAGGGCGTGTCAAGCAAATACTCGAGCTAGTCTCGAGTAGGGTTCAAAGTTGGGTTTCGGGTGTTTTCCGAGTGACACGGCCTGAGACACGGACGTGTCCTAGGGCGTGTCATCCTCGGGTTGCTGCAGGTCGCGCGTTCGACGATCGTTGAGCATTGTGATCGACAATCGATGAGAAGAGATGACACGGCCTGTGACATGGGCGTGTCATAGGGCGTGTCCTTCTCGATGATCGGCGAGATCATGTCGACGATCGGCGAGGCTACACTCGGCGATCGACGAGATTCGTCGAGAGAGGCGACACAGCCAGAGATACGGGCGTGTCTCAGGCTGTGTCAGGTTAGGTGGTGGTCACTGGCGTGTTCAACCCGTGTGGTGAGGCGGTTCTCTGCCACTTAAGGGCCGCTTAAGGGACACGACCTGTGACACGGGCGTGTCACAGGGCGTGTCAGGGCCGAAATTGACTTTTTCTGCAGATCTCGGCCGTTTGTTTCCCTCTTTCCAGATCTGGTGGTCTTCAGTTTTTCCAGGCCCTTTAAGACCCCGAACCAGCAAGCTTTTCCTCACTTTATATTCTTAAGTGAGAGAAGGAAAGAGGAAGAAGGAAGGAGGAAGGAAAGGGAGATCCAGCTAGTCTAAGCTCGGATTCACGATCGGAGGCCTTATTCGGGAAGGCAGAGCTCCAAGCAGTGCCATGGATCCAAACCATCCTCCAAGGGTAACGATTTCCTCCTTGGATTTGTTATATTCTTCCTTTTTGCATATGCATGAATCCTCTACAAAGGTAGAGTTGAATTCTCTTGGGATGTTGAACTCCATCCCTTGATTCTATTTGGAGTAGTCCCAGAAGCGAGAAGTACGGGTAGGCATGCTGTGTGAAGCCATCTAGACAGGATTGGTCCGGAGTGGTGATGATTGGATGCATATCAAAGCAAGACTCTGTATTATTATGATGCGTGTGATGTTCTTGGTGGACACCTGCAGCTTGGTGCAGCAGGATAGTATGTGGATGGGTTAATGCTGTGTGATCTCAACCCTTATAGTTGTGAATGCTACTCTTTGAGCCAGTGGGCCTACAATTATGGAAAAGCCTGTATGGAGAACGGGCAAGGTGAAGCTGTACCCGTATCAGTCCGGATTGATGTCTGACGTATGTGAGCTAGGGGAAAGGCTGATCTGTACCCGCGTTCTGGTTATCTAACCATGGGGTGCTTAAGGCTCTGTTAGGATAACAGAATGAGAATCACTCCGGCTATTTGAGCCATGGAGGATTGGAATGCTCACAAATTGCCGTCATGTCTGGGACCTCATAATGGTGGTGGGACGCTGGTTTTTAGGTACACCGATAATGTGCCCTGAGAGCACGGAACGTCGGGCCGTCGTGCCGACATTTGTGATGGATGATGACTTGTACGGGCGTACAAGTGTGATGTGCTAAAGCATACCCTTTTGATTGTATATAAGTGCTATGTAGGGAAGGAATTCCACTGTCCCATGCCAAGGACAGGGTCGTTATAAATGGTCAGCCAAATGCTGACCGTTTCTTTGTTTGCCACTGCTTGGTGGATCTTTTGCGTGCAGGTCAAGAAGGGCCAAGCAGGGATGAGGGAGGAAGACCCTAAGCTGCTGCTGCTGAGTGCTAGCCCTTGAAGGCTATTTTTGTACCTTGTGTAAGAACTCATGTGTGGCCGACCTGCGTGCCGAAGTATGGAAGATACCTTATTGTATAAAGAGTAACACTTATAAAAGGCCATAAGGCCGTACTTGTGGTTTTATATTATGGCATGTTTGGTTTAGCTGTGGACTTCTTTGTTGATGTTTGAGTTCATTCTTGCAACCCTTTAAATTTCCGCTAGACTGCTCTGTGATAGGATGCGTATTTGGTATTACTTAGTAACGTCTCCGCCTGTTTGTAAGACATGGTGTGGGGCCCCGACCGGACCTTCTACTATGTTGCACGTAACGGGTAGGGGTGTTACAATTTGGTATCAGATTTCTTGGTTCCCTCCTCTGAATTCGTGGACAAATTCTTTTGTGGGGTGGCGAGCTCGTGGGAGTGTATAAAATTGAACTCAAACATGTCCACATAGGTTTGAAATGTACCGGGTGTGTTACACTTGTGTGTTTGTTTTGACTATTTGTTGTGGCTTGTCGCTGAATTGTGTGGTTTGAAACATATAGGTGACGTGAAGTGTTGCGGGTCAGTCAGAACCTCAGCATTCTGTTGAGAGTGTGACACCGGCAGAGGTGCCCACCCCTCCTCCATCAGCTGAAACTGTATGTTTTATTACAGAAACGGTACTTGCGGTGATGAATGCTCAGCAGGGAGGGCAAGCTCGGCCTGAGGCTCCCGTGCCTGTGGCAGTGCGTCAAGAACCGGTGGGAATATCGGTTGATCAGCGTGCCGCAGATCAGCAGCTGATGCGATTTATGAGCTTTCATCCTCTGACGTTTACCGAGGCGGGTTCCCCAGCTCAAATAGAGGATTGGCTTGCTCGTATCAAGCACATTTTGACTGCCCTTCGGGTTGAGGAGGAACAGAAAGTCACGTTAGCCACTTTTCTTCTTGAAGGAGAAGCTCGGCTGTAGTGGGATGAGGTAGAACTGCACCACTTAGCAGGCAGACAGTTGACGGGAGTCTCTATGGACGAGTTGTCTCGGTGGTTCTTGGGCAAGCATTTGCCGTTGCAGCAACGGATTGCTTTGGAATTGGAGTTTCAGCGGTTAACGCAAAAGGAGAGCAGCATGGATGAGTATCTGCATGAGTTCATGCGGTTGGGGCGTTATGCAGGCGCTATCTTTGCTGAGGAAGAGCGCAAGACCAGTCAGTTTTATACGGGACTTTGGGATGAGTTGCGGCATTTACTCTCGAGTTCCGTGAATCAGGGATTTCAAGCTCTGGTCTGCACCGTGAGGGCATTGGAAGCAGATTTGAAGCGAGGACAGTCTAAAGGACCTTTGACTGTTGCAAAACCGGAGTTCAAACTGCCGCGTCCGGAGAGAAGTGGATTTCGAAAGAAATGGGGTAAGAAGTCCAGACATTCTGGGCAAGCTCCATCATCAGTTACTTCGGAAGCATCGTCGGGCTATGAGTCCCGCACTTACTATACGTGTGGCAAGCCGGGACATCTTGCTCGGGACTATCGGGTTTGTCCTCCGAAAGGTGATAAGAATCCGGGCGCGTCCTATGCAGAAAAAAGGAAGGCAGTGGCGGAGTCTTCTGCTTCGCAAGTGCAGCCTCGAGTTTTCAATCTGCGACAACAGGAGGCCATTAAGCAGGCCGACGTCGTCACAGGTGTGCGTGATATCTTAGTTCTTTTCCCTTTGTGTATTGCTGCTTTGTGTTTGGTGTTTCTAGTGCTGCTGCTATGTTAGGCTTCGTCCTAATTTGGGATCATCCGGCACGAGCACTGTTTGATACTGGTGCGTCAAATTCGTTTCTGTCAAAGGATTTCGTATTGCGCGTTGGCGCGCCGATACGAGGCACGACAGAAAGTTTGAAGGTACTCTTACCTAGCGGATGTGTTTTGTGCACGGATCAGTCTGGGTGTGTAGAAGGAAAAATAGGAAGTTGGGACTTCAGATTGGAAGCACTTGTGCTACCGATTTCAGAATTCGACATAATCTTCGGTATGGATGGGTTGTCAGAGCAACATGCTTGCATTGATTGTAATTCTAAGGAAGTTGTGTTGGGGGGGGGGGCAGAACACCGACCAAGAAATACGGTTTAGCGGCATGCAGGGGATAAATGAGATGTTGATATCCGCTCTACAAGTTCGGAAGGCCGTGAGAATGGGTGCCGAGTTGTTCTTCACGCTAGTAGCAGCGGTAGAGCCAAAGGCAAGTGTGAATGAAGTGCCTATTGTGTCGGAATTCCTGGATGTGTTTCCAAAAGACCTTCCAGGGTTACCACCCCAAAGAGAAATTGACTTCACGATAGAACTGGTACCGGGTGCAAAACCTGTGGCCCGTTCCCCCAATATTGTAGCGCCAAAGGAAATGGCGGAGCTGAAGGTTCAGTTGCAAGAATTGCTAGATCAAGGTTTTATAAGGCCAAGTTAGTCACCTTGGTGTGCGCCGGTTCTCTTTGTGAAAAAGAAGGATGGCAGCTTGCGTCTATGCATAGATTATCGAGAACTGAACAAGCTGACAGAGAAGAATAAGTATCCGATCCCACAAATCAATGATTTGTTTGATCAGCTAGTGGGCTCTTCGGTGTATTCTAAGCTGGATTTGAAATCAGGTTATTACCAGCTGCGGGTTCGGGAAAGTGACATACCCAAAACGGCATTTGGCACACGCTACGGGCATTATGAGTTCACGGTGATGCCCTTTGGATTGTCTAATGCACCTTCAGTGTTTATGGATTTGATGCACCGAAAGTTTAAGCAATATTTGGATCTCTTTGTGATCGTCTTTATTGAGGATATCCTGATATATTCCCGATTTAGAGAAGAGCATGCAAATCATTTGAAGATGGTATTGAAAACCCTTAGGGAAAAGAAGCTCTATGCTAAGTTTACTAAGTGTGATTTCTGGTTGTCATCCGTGGCTTTTCTGGGCCATGTAGTTAGAGGAGAAGGCATTGCCGTAGATCCTGCCAAGATTGTTGCGGTGCAGGAGTGGCCTGTTCCTTTGTCGGTAGCCAAAGTTAGGAGTTTCCTTGGACTTGCGGGCTACTACACGCGTTTTGTGGAAAATTTCTCATGAATAGCATTGCCTCTCACTACCCTAACGCGGAAAGAACAAAGGTTCGTTTGGTCTCCCGAGTGTGCACGAGCTTTTGAAGCGTTAATGAGTCGGTTGACTACGACCCCAATTTTGACAACACCTTGTGGCATAGATGATTTTGAGGTGTACAGTGATGCATCGGGTAGCGGCTTAGCCTGCGTTCTCCTTCAGCGTGGTAAGGTGATAGCATATGGTTCGCGCCAATTGAAAGCCCATGAGCAGAACTATCCAGTCCATGATTTGGAGTTGGCCGCAGTCATCTTTGCACTTAACTTGTGGCGTCATTATTTATATGGTGTAAAGGTGGATATCTATATCGACCACAAGAGTCTGAAATATCTTTTAGATCAAAAAGACTTAAATATGCGACAGAGAAGGTGGATGGAATTTCTTGGTGATTATACCTTCCAAATTCATTACACGCCTGGTAAAGGGAATGTATTCGAAGATTCCCTGAGTCGTAGGACTCCGGCAAGGGCGAATTGGTTGTCATACCATGATGAATGGTTGATCCACGAGCTAGAACGGATGGATATTACTTATGTGGAGAAAAACATTGCGGCGACCATGTGTTTGAATTGGACAGAGGTACAGTATGACCTAATGGATAGGGTCCGCCAAGCGACGGAATTGGATGATATTTTGCAGCATTATGCAGCAGAAGTTAAGAGCTCTTGGTTTTCTTGTGACAATGGACTTTGGAGAAAAGACGATCGGGTATGTGTTCCTTGTCAGAGAAATCTTCGTGAAGAAATCATGTACGAAGCCCTTTTTTCAAGGTATTCGATTCATCCTAGAAGTTCAAAAATGTATAAAGATCTGAAAGAGAACTTCTGGTGGCTGGGTATGAAGAAAGATATAGCACGTTATGTTGCTAAGTGCCATACATGTGCTCTGGTGAAAGCAGAATGCCAAAAGCCAGGAGGATTCCTTAATTCATTACCGATCCCAGTGTGGAAATTTGATGATATTTCCATGGACTTTGTGCATGGATTGTCGAGATCTTAGTGGGGTAATGATGCAGTTTGGGTTATTGTGGATCGATTAACAAAAGTTGCTCATTTTATTCCAAATCGAAGAGATTACCCAGTCGACACGTTGGCTAAAATGTACGTAGATTCGATCGTACGATTGCACGGAATTCCCTGTATCATTGTGAGCGATCGAGATGGACGCTTCACATCAGGAGATTGGAGGCTAATTCATCAGCTGTTGGGCACAAAGTTGCATTTCAGTACAGCCTTTCATCCCCAGACGGAAAGTCAAACTGAAAGGACCAACAGGATGTTGGAAGATATGCTCCGGATGTGTATTCTAGATTTTGGAAGTCGCTGGGAAGATCATTTGTTCATGATTTAGTTTGCCTATAACAACAGTTATCAGGCGAGCATTCAGATGGCCCCTTTCGAAGCGTTGTACGGCAGGAAGTATCGCACACCGTTATCTTGGGCGGAGACGGGTGAAACGAAGCTTTTCAAGCTGCAAGATGTGACTGATATGCATGAAACGGTACGTATAATTCGTGAAAGGTTGTTAATTGCTCAAGATAGGCAGGCCAAATATTATAATGCAAAGCACCGGGCCGTAAAGTTTGCGGTGGGTGATTAGGCATATCTAAAAATCAAGCCTTTTAAAGGTGTGTCCAGGATACGGCGTCTGAAAAAGTTGAGCGAGAGGTATCTAGGACCTTTTTAGGTGATTGATTACATCGGTGAGGCAGCCTATCGGTTACTGCTACCGCCTGAGTTAAGTAGTTTACATGATGTGTTTCATGTATCGGTGCTACAAAGAGTAATAAAAGAGCTGTCGCAAGTGATAGTTGCAGATCGAGTATCAGTCCATAGTGGGCAAACTACAAAGGTTAGGCCCATTCGGATTGAAGATGCCGTCGAGAAGCAGTTGAGGAACAAAACAATCGGGATGGTTAAAGTCCGGTGTGATAATTGTGGCCGGGAAGAGCTTACTTGGGAGCGTGAGCAAACCATGCGGACAGAATTTCCCGAGTTATTTTTGTAAGTGATTATGTTTGAGACCGTGTAATAATCAATAGATATGGAATTTATTGAGTTTTTCAGTCATTCAAATTTCGGGACGAAATTTTCTGCAAGGACGGGAGGATTGCAATACCACAAAAACTAGTTTTGGTTTTCAGGCCAACTGACACGGCCTGGGACACGGGCGTGTCCCAGGGCGTGTCAAGCAAATACTCGAGCTGGTCTCGAGTAGGGTTCAAAGTTGGGTTTCGGGTGTTTTTGGAGTGACACGGCCTGAAACACGGGCGTGTCCCAGGGCGTGTCATCCTCGGGTTGCTGCAGGTCGCGCGTTCGACGATCGTTGAGCATTGTGATCGACGATCGACGAGAAGAGGCGACACGGCCTGTGACACGGGCGTATCACAGGGCGTGTCCTTCTCGACGATCGGAGAGATCATGTCGATGATCGGCGAGGCTACTCTCGGCGATCGACGAGATTCGTCGAGAGAGGCGACACGGCCAGAGACACGGGCGTGTCTCAGGCCGTGTCAGGTTAGGCGGAGGTCATGAGCGTGTTCAACCCGTGTGGTGAGGCGGTTCTCTGCCGCTTAAGGGCCGCTTAAGGGACACGGCCTGTGACACGGGCGTGTCACATGGCGTGTCAGGGCCGAAATTGACATTTTCTGCAGATCTCGGCCGTTTGTTTCCCTCTTTCCAGATCTGGTGGTCTTCAGTTTTTCCAGGCCCTTTAAGACCCCGAACCAGCAAGCTTTTCCTCACTTTATCTTCTTAAGTGAGAGAAGGAAAGAGGAAGAAGGAAGGAGGAAGGAAATGGAGATCCTGCTAGTCCAAGCTCGGATTCGCGATCGGAGGCCATATTCGGGAAGGCAGAGCTCCAAGCAGTGCTTGCCATGGCTCCAAAGCGTCCTCCAAGGGTAACGATTTCCTCCTTGGATTTGTGATATTCTTCTTTTTTGCATATGCATGAATCCTCTACAAAGGTAGAGTTGAATTCTCTTGGGATGTTGAACTCCATCCCTTGATTCTATTTGGAGTAGTCCCAGAAGCAAGAAGTACGGGTAGACATACTGTGTGAAGCCATCTGAACAGAATTATTCCGGAGTGGTGATGATTGTACGCATATAAGAGCAAGACTCTGTATTATTGTGATGCGTGTGATGTTCTTGGTGGACACCTGTTGCTTGGTGCAGTAGGATAGTATGTGGAAGGGTTGATGCTGTGTGATGTCAACCCTTGTAGTTATGAATGCTACTTGTTAAGCCGGTGGGGCTGCAATGTTGGAAAAGCCTGTATGGCGAACGGGCAAGGTGAAGCTGTACCCGTGTCAGTCCGGATCAGCGTCTGACGTATGTGAGCTACGGGAAAGGCTGATCTGTACCCGCGTTCTGGTTGTCTAACCGTGGGGTGCTTAAGGCCCTGTTAGGATCATAGAATGAGAATCGCTCCGGCTATTTGAGCCATGGAGGATTGGAATGCTCACAAATTGCCGTTATGTCTAGTACCTCTGAAAGGTGGTGGGACCCTGGTTTTCCGGTACACCGATAATGTGCCCTGAGAGCACGGAACGTCGGGCCGTCGTGCCAACATTTGTGATGGATGATGACTTGTACGGGCGTACAAGTGTGATGTGCTAAAGCATACCCTGTTGATTGTATATAAGTTCTATACAGAGAAGGAATTCCGCTGTCCCATGCCAGGGATAGGGTTGTTATAAATGGTCAGCCAAATGCTGACCATTGCTTTGTTTGCCACTGCTTGGTGGATCTTTTGCATGCAGGTCAAGAAGGGCCAAGCAGGGATGAGGGCGGAAGACCCTAAGCTGCTGCTGCTGAGTTCTAGCCCTTGAAGGCTATTTTTGTACCTTGTGTAAGAACTCATGTGTGGCCGGCCTGCATGCCAAAGTATGGAAGATACCTTCTTGTATAAAGAGTATCACTTGTAATAGGCCATAAGGGCGTACTTGTGGTTTTATATTGTGGCATGTTTGGTTTAGTTGTGGACTTCTTTGTTGATGTTTGAGTTCATTCTTGCAACCCTTTAAATTTCCGCTAGAAAGCTCTGTGATAGGATGCGTATTTGGTATTACTTAGTAACGTCTCCACCTATTTGTAAGACATGGTGTGGGGCCCCGGCTGGACCTTCTACTATGTTGCACGTAACGGGTAGGGGTGTTACACATAACAACAATGACGATGAAGAAGAACCACACCAATAACTCACTTTTCTGTAAAAAGGCTTCTTCTTTTATTGATTGCAACCCAATGACTCTTTTAGCTATGGGCCACACACCATAGTTGGGCAGTTTCAACCTTGCTCTAATGCTAACTATCACAGAGTAGATCTTCGACTCTTTTTTTCATGCACTGTAGCTTTCCCGCTATCAGTTTGAATAATGTTTACTTATTGACTTGCTTATGTCTTCACCTGTGGACTTAATCAAAATTGAGCATCAGTAGAATGGGCATTGAGTGAATGAGCTTCACTCTACGCCAAGGTACTTAAATAGAATTCTATCTTTTTAGGAGTTGACAGTGTTGAGTGAGCAAGCCTCACTCAACGATTTTTGCCTTAACTTATTCTTCAGTCTTTTCTGTATGTATGGAATTGAGAGCGTTGAGTTAGCATGCCTTACTCAACGCCTTGTGCCTTAGCCATGCTTCTAGTATTTTAGGCATTAAGAGCATTGAGTGAGCACTCCTCAGTCAATGCTTTATGCCTTAATCAATTTCTTGGTTCTTCGGCATGTTAATCGTTAAGAGCATTGAGTGAGCACGCCTCACTCAACTCCTTTTGCTTTAGTAAGATTTTCAGAATCATGGGGTTGAGAACGTTGAGTGAGCATGCCTCACTCAATGCTTTCTTCCTTAGCCAGATTTTTCTGCTTCTTGGAGTTGAGTGAGTAAGCTCCACTCAACGGATTTTGACTTAGCGAAAATTATGTGTTTTAAAACACAGGTTTTGACTAATTGTTGGTCAGTCAACGCTTTATCATATGGCGTTGAGTGATCTTGCATCACTAAATGCCTGTGGACTAAGTCAAATATCAACACAGATTTTTTGTGGCTTTGACTTACAAGGCAATACTCAACCAATACAGAGTATGGTGTTGAGTTAGTGATACTCACTCAATGCCTGTGGATTTTGCCACTTTTCTGCCCATTTGTTCTTAGCCTTTTACTGCATTAGCCTGTCTCACAGCACTAGTTAGAATTAGTAAGGTTCGATTCTTAGGACTTGTATTATGGTGTAACCTTTTGGCTTAGGATAAAAGATTATAGAGGGGGGTAATCAAAGATAAATTCGACGGTTAATATCACACCTACTTAAAGATTGAGCCTCTTGTATTATAATTACCCTAACATACATCAATATTATAAAAGCACCCCCAGACTTCATATTTTTTATACTTCCTACATTATTTTCATTCTTTCTTCAGATCGATACTCTATATTTTTGTTAGTTTTTCTTATCCAAGGGTCCATAGTAGGGATCATTCGGAGTGGGTGTACACACACTCAGGCCACATATAATAAATTTTTTATCCAAGTGTCTACAGTAGGGATCCTTCCGAGTGGGTGTATACACACTCAGGCCACATATCACTATAAACAAACTCCTTCCAAGAAGGTCTCAATCATAGATGTGCTAATAGGTAAGGATTTTTGGCCTTTGTAAATTTTAGTAGTAAAGTATCGAAAGGCATAGGGAATAGGTCAAAATTTGATGTGCAAGGAAATAATGTTTAGGGTTTTAGGCTTGCAAGGCTCAAGCTATGCAAAGGGAGGCCTAAGTCATTTCCTCCCTAACAAATTAACTTATGTGAATATTTTGAGGGTCGCTAGGGGCAAGTTTTGGAGACCAATAAAGGGTATTCTTCATTTTGAGTCCCTAATATAAAATTATCAAAATGTTATAATCATCGACTCGTTTTATTATGGATAATTATATTTTCTAAAATAGAGTGATTGTTAGTTAATAATATAAAGGACTAATTCTAAAAATAAGTTATATAGAGAAAATTAAACTAATGAATTTCTATACATAATTACTAATCAACAAATTTATACACTCAATGTGTCTACCTTAATTCATTTTAATCAGCGCGCGAAAGTAAATTAGCTAGTTATAATCCCAAATAAGTGAATTAATGAAAGCTTAATGAAGTAAAAATAGTTTTATTAGGGGAGATAACAACATTGAGTACTATGCTAGCAAAAAAACATTTATAATCATGTCCAGCACTGAAATATTAGAATTGAATAACATCCAAAATACCCCCAGACTTAAAAATTGCAATGACCTCAATGCAATGTAAAGAACTGAGAAGGCAAATACACCAAATATAAAGAACTAACTATCAATAAAATAATAGAGCATAAGAACTAAAAAGGAGCCACAAATGAGTCTCCTTCAAGTTACATCATATATGATTACAGAAAGTGAGAGCATAGAATATCTGAGGTGATATAACTAAATATATAAAAAAAACAGAGAAATAAAAAATAATAAGCTGGGGCAGCAAAATCTGAAGGATCGTTGGGGAGGTGATAAGAGTCGAGAGCTGTCGAAGGTGGAGGAGAGATCCCCAAGTGGTCTTTGATCTGAATTATGGAGTCCTCTATCCACTTCTTTGAATACTCTATACGCTTTAAGCGTGGTGAGAGCTCGGTCTCATAAATGTTATTGAAATAATGCGAATACTGAGAGCACAATCGAGTAGGAGGGGCAGAAGATTCTCCATGAGTATAAGTAGACTGGGCTGGAGGAAATAGTGGCTCATCGAGGTCATTATCGACATCGTCATCATAATCGTCATTAGGAGCAAACTGAGGTCCACGCCTCGCAATGGAATAAATAAGTCCACCCTTACACTAAAAGGGCAATGACAAGGCAGAGAGATCAAAGTCTAGCCATCGTGATTGGTACAGTCTTCGCTACCACTGTCATCGGGGGAAGGGAAGAAAAGATGTTCATATTCGTCGCCAAGAGCGTGATGTAGGGTTCTACAGATACAGACCCAATACATGAGTTATCGGCCTGGTGAAGAATGAACTTCGCTAACATATAAGCCAAATGAATATTGTAATGCGACGACATGCTATAGTGGTACAACATATCTGGCCTACTAACTATACCAAAGCTTTCTCCCATGCCACTCAAGGTATGACTAAGAAGATGATGTATGTAATGGAAGGCAAGAGAATGCAACTTAGAGGCCTTAGACCTCTTAGGCTCATATAGAGATAAATCGAAGGTATATCAAGCCCAGATATTGGCTGGATGGTCATGAGAGGGGAGATCAAAGTGATGGTCAGAGTAGGCTGCACTATAGAGGAAAGGGTCCTCATACACCGCTAAATATTGGGTGAACTAGAGAAGAGAAAGGGTATAAGTAGTGCCCGCTACTTGAAAAAAAAAACCCCCTCTTTCCTATTGGTTTGCTCGGTGAAATTCGGTCAAAGATTTAGGTAAAAAGAGGATATGAACTCTAACGTGAGATCCTTAAACCCCAACTCCTCAATACAAAAAAAGTGTTCCCACCCCATTACAGGAATTTAATCTCGAACTTCTGCAGCTAAATGAATCTCCTCCAAATTGCTCCAGTCAATAGTACGAATGTCTTGAATTTTCTTTGACTTGAGGCGATCAAAACGGTTAATGTGTGCCGGATTTGAAAAGTCCAATGGCGCAACATTGTCACGTATTTCCGTATATAATGCTTGGAGATTTGGGCGATGACGGCATCACCCTTGTGAACGTCCCGTTGATATGATCTGATCAGGATTTTTAAGAAATGAAGAGGGAAGAAGGGGAAGAAGAATGAGGGAAAAAAATAAGAAGGAGAAAATAACAAAAAGGATAATGAGAAGAGAGTGGATAAGAAGAAGGAATTGAAAAATAAGAACATAAAAAAAAAATACCTAGGGAGATAGATCAAAAGGAGAGGAGGCGAATCCGTGAAAGTTGAAGGCAAAAGCTCCTAGCCTGAGTTCTGGAAAGTAGGGCTAAAACCAGGAAATGAAGAGGAAGAAGATGATACAGACTTATATAATAAGTCGAACACGGGTTCTAAGACGGGTGTGTGTGGACCCGTGTTGACGAATCTCTAACAGTGTGGAATACAGGCTTAGAAAAGACGTGCGGTCAAACTGGATAGAAAGTAGCTTGCCAGACAGACACGGCTATTAACACGAGCATGTGTCAATCCGTGTCCTGCTCGGGCACAATGCAACGTCGAACTCAGAATCTGCACATAGTTATAAACATGGCTGGGTAGTTAGCCGTGTTCTTCTCTAGATGAGAGGATCATTGATCTCAGAATATGGCACACGGTCACCAATACGGGCATGTGTTAACCCGTGTACAGCTCTAGATTATCGCATCGTCGAGCTCAGAATCAGCACACGGGCACCAATAAGGGTATATGTAAACCTGTGACATGCTCTTTATGATCGTGTGAGAAACTTAAAAGGATGCTACATGGCCTGCCATACGGGCGTGTGTCCGGCTGTGTGGTGCTTGGAAAAAATAATTCCTACTCAGTTTTAAATCAAACATGGCTGTGCTAAAGAAAGTGGTAATGAACACGGCCTGGCACACGGGCATGTGTTAAACCATATGCGCCTCTGAATTTGAATTACCTCCTAAGTGATTTTTATTATATTTTTAAACTAACATTTAACTAGAATATTATGAAAAATTTTATAAACCTAGAAAAATTACTACATTACAATTAACTAGAGTCTAGTCGGAGGCATGATTCTTGGCTAGCAAAATCTTAAGGAAACGCACCATAATAATGTTTTAATAGGTGCCTATTAACTTTAAAATCTACCTTCTAAGGGTGGGTTAGCTCGATGGTGCCATAGGATAAAACTTCTTTGACATAGAAGGGTCCAGACCACTTAGACCTTAACTTCACTGGGAATAAACAAAGTCAGGAATTGAAAAGGAGGACTTGGTCACCTTCTTGGAATGTCTTGGGTTGCTAAGGTGATGGTCATGGAATAATTTAGTCTACTCCTTTTATATCCGGGAGTTTTCATTTTCCAGGGTTCTCCACTCATCTAATTCGTTAAGTTGAAGTTTTTGTTTCTCCCCTAAAGAATTGGTGTCAAAAGTTACAGAGCGTATTGCCCAATATGATTTATGTTCTAATTCTATAGGCAGGCGACATGATTTACCATAGACTAATCGAAAGGGGGTGGTCCCTATGGTTGTTTTGTAGGCCATCCTATTTGTCCAAAAGCAATCGTTTAGTTTCTTAGACCATTGTTTCTTATTCCCTTCTATAGATTTTTCTATGATTCTCTTAAGATCACTATTTGAAACTTCAACTTGACTGCTAGTTTGTGGATGATATGGTGTGGCTATCCTATGTGTGACCCTATATTTTTGTAAGACTTTATCTAACTATAGATTACAGAAATATGTACCCCTATCGCTAATAAGAGCATAAGGTGTGCCAAATCGTGCTAATAAGGATTTCAGAAATTGAATTACAACTCTACTATCATTAGTAGGGAGAGCTTGTGCCTCCATCCACTTCGATACATAATCTACAAATACCAAAATATATTTATTCTCATAAGAAATCGGAAATGATCCAATAAAGTCAATCCCCCACACATCAAACACTTCACATTCAAGAATAAATTTTTGTGGAATTACATGTAATTTTGAGATATTACCTGATTTTTGACAAGAATCACATAAAAGCACATATCTTTGGGCTTCCTTTAATAGAAGGGGCCAATAAAAATCGGAATCAAGAACCTTTTTAGCAGAGCGATTTGCTCCAAAGTGACCACCTATAGGGCCTGAATTACACTGCTCCAGGATTTTTTAGCCCTCCTCCGCTGATACACATCTACGTATAATGGAATCTGCACATATCCGAAAAATATAGGGGTCCTCTCAAAAGTAATATTTCAAGTAAGAGAAAAATTTCTTTTTCTGCTGATATGAAAAGTCTTTTTGAAGGACCCTAGCCAAAAGATAGTTTGCATAATCGGCAAACCACGGAAAAAAACAATATTTATATTTGTAGATAATGCAAATAACGATTCTTCCGTAAACGTATCACTAATCTAACAATCATCTAACATTATGCGTAGAGGATTTTCTAAACGTGAGAGATGATCTGCCGCTAAGTTTTCTGCACCTTGTTTATCCCAAAATTCCAAATCAAATTCTTGCAATAAAAGAACCCAATGGATTAAATGAGGTTTGGCTTCCGCTTTGGCTAGTAAATATTTCAGGGCGGAGTGATCTATGTATACTACCACCTTAGATAATGTTAAATAGGATCTACATTTATCGAAGGCGTATACCACTGCTAGGAGTTCTTTGTCAGTAGTTGTATAATTCTCCTGTGCGTTATTAAGTGTTTTGCTTGCATAGTATATAGGGTGAAAGTGTTTTTTTTGGCGTTGACCAAAAATAGCCCCTACCGCCAAAATACTAGCATCACACATGATCTCGAAAGGCTGAGTAAAATCAGGTGCGATCATAATAGGAGAATTAATTAATCTTTCTTTTAAGAACTCAAAAGCTTGTAGACACTCTGGATTAAAAATAAATGGTGCGTCTTTCTCTAATAGCCTAGTAAGTGGTTTCGTTATTTTAGAGAAATCTTTAACGAACTGGCGATAGAATCCGACATGACCTAAAAAGCTTCTCACTGCCTTAATGGAGGTTGGTGGTGGAAACTTTTCTACGGTTTCAATCTTCTCTCTATCTACTTGAATTTCTTGGCTTGAGATCTTATAGCCAAGTACTAACCCTTCTTGCACCACGAAATGACACTTCTCCCAACTAAGTACTAGGTTTGTTTCCTTACACCTCCTCAAAACTTTTTCTAAATTCTTCAAACACAAATCAAAAGAATCACCAAACAAAAAGAAATCATCCATATACACTTCCATAATATCTTCAATATACTCATTAAAAATGGCAAACATGCACCTTTGGAAAGTGGAGGGTGCATTACATATACCAAATGGCATACGTCTATAGGAAAAGGTACCAAATAGTCAACTGAATGTTATTTTCTACTAGTCTTCTGGTGCTATAGGGATTTGGAAATATCCAAAAAGTCCATCTAGAAAACAATAATAAGAATGGCCTAATAATCGTTCTAATATTTGGTCAATGAATGGTAGATGGAAATGGTCTTTCCTAGTGACATCGTTTAACTTCCGATAATCAATACAGACACGCCAACCCATTACTGTTCGTATTGGAATCAATTCATTATTATCATTTGCTACTATAATTAGACAACCCTTCTTAGGAACGACTTGTACAGGACTAACCCATGAACTATCTGAAATAGGGTATATCATTCCAGCATCTAACAGCTTAACAATATCAGCTTTCACTACCTCTTTCATATTTGGATTTAGCCTACATTGCGGTTGAATAGAAGATTTATAGTTTTCTTCCAAAAGGATCTTGTGAGTGCAAAAAACTAGAGTTGATAACTTTTATATCAGATATTTGACATGTTATAACACCTTTATATTTCTTCAGCACAGTTATTTATTTAGCTTTTTCAGTTTTAGAAAGATTAGAAGAAAATAATAATTGGGTAAGAAGAATTAGATCCTAAGAATGCATACTCAAGATGATCCGGTAATTTTTTAAGTTCTACTATCGGTGGATCCTTAATATTATCCTTAAGAACTTCAAGATCTCCTTGTGTAATCAAACTATACTCAATCTTCCTATTCATCAAAACGGAGTTATCTAGATAATATAAATGTTCAACAATATCTTCACTTTTATCTTCTTCTAGATAACAGTTAATGATGAAAATTTCAAAAGAATCTCTATAATATAAATCATAATTTATAGAAGTCATAAAATTATCAACACTATGACAAAAATAATAACAATCGTCATTATCCAAGGATTGCTTTATTGTATTGTTGATTTGAAAAATATCATCATCTTTTCCTACCTGTAAAACTAATTTACCATCAAAAACATCAATAATAGCTCTAGATGTGGCCAAGAATGGACGACCTAGTATGAGTGGCACTTCGATATTTTCGTCCATATCTAGAATAACAAAATCGGCGGGGAAAATAAACTTATCTACCTTAACCAATACATCCTCTACTATTCATCTAGGATACTTAACAGACCGATCTGCTATTGAATACACATTCTAGTACGGCGAAGTTCTCCTAAACCTATTTTCAAATATAGTTTATTATGTATTAAGTTTATACTAGCTCCTAAGTCTGCTAAAGCTTTATTCACTTGTAAATCACCGATTAAACATAGAATTGTAAATGAACTGGGATCCTTAAATTATTATGGTAATTTATTTTGCAAAATAGTGGAACATTCTTCACTAAGTGTTACTAAAGATAAATCTTCTATTTTCTTTTTATTTTAAATCAAATACTTTAAAAATTTAGTATACTTCGGTATTTGAATGACTTCAGAAAAAGGTAAATTAACATGTAATTGTTTAAGCATAGTTAAGAACTTACCGTATTGCACATCCATGCGCTCCTTGTTCAACTATGCTGGATAATGTATTGTTGGTTGATACTCCATTGATTTTGAATGGATCTCGTTCTGGCCTTCACCACTATACTCCTCTTGGGGTGCTTCCTTTGTAAGCCTTTGGTCTTGTAATTCCTTTCCACACCTTAATTTGATTGCTTTTGCATGCTCCTTTGGGTTTTTTATTGTATTACCCGGCAGTGTTCCATATTATCTTTCAGATACCATCCTTGCGAGTTGATCTATCTGATTCTCCAAATTCTGAATCGAGCCCTCTTGATTCCGGGAAGCTTCATCAGTAGTTTGCATGAACTTGGTGAGTACATCTTCTAATAATGACTTCCTTTGCTCTAGTTGTTGTGGTTGTCCAAACACAGGTTGCTTGCCTTAATTTCCTTGTCTTTCCCAAGAGAAATTGGGGTTGTTATTCCATCCAAGATTGTATGTAGAACTATATGGGTTGTTTTCTTATTTGAAAGGAGGTCTGGTATTGTTGCCCATATAGTTAACATATTCTTACACTTGAGGTTCACAACCAGACATTCCACAAAATTAGGGGTCCCATTATTGAGGTACCATGGAGGGTGATGATAAAGATAGGTTATCCATCTTCTAGTGAAGCTTCTCTACTTGAATAGTTAAGGCAGTGATGACATCCACTTCATAGATTCCTGCAGGCTTATTAGGCTTTTATCTAATGGTAGTCCATTGATAACTATTCATTTTCATGTCTTCTATCAAATATTGAGCAGCTTCTTGTGTCTTATTGTTCAAGGTGCCACCACTAGCTACATCGATCATCTGTTTAGTGGCTACATTGAGACCATTGTAGAAGGTCTGAATCTGAAGGCAGGAAGGTAATGCATGATGGGGACACTTCCTTAACAAATCCTTTAATCGTTCCCATGTGTTATACAATGATTTAGATTCTAGTTGACATATGTAAAAATGTCATTCCTTAGCTTTGCAGTCTTCACCGGTGGAAAATACATCATTATGAACTTCTTAACCATCATATCCCATGTAGTAATCGACCCTCTTGGAAATCATTTTAACCACTGCTTCGCCTTGTGCCTTAGTCAGAACGGAAACAACATCAATCGAATGTCATCATTGGTAACACCATTGATCTTGAATGTATCACATATCTCCAAGAATCTGGCTAAGTGTGTGTTAGGATCTTCATCTTGCAGGAAATTATATTGGACATCATGTTGAACCATCTAAATAATACTCGACTTTAACTCGAAATTGTTTGCGACAATTGGTGGTCTAACGATGCTTGACCTAGTACCCTGGAGATTTGGTCTAGCAAAGTAAGACATGGTTTGCTCGTCCTGATTTGCCGTGATATCTGGATTATCTGGATGATGATCTCCTAAATTTACTGTTACCTATTCTGAAAGTCCATTTGAATTATCTGTATTATCAGTTCCCAAGCCACTTTGGCCGGTGTTGTGAATAATCCGTTCCGGCTCAAGATGAAATGGTGTTAGCCTAGAATTTCTCCCCTAGTCATAGACAAACAGACTACAAAACAGAGACTAAGCGATATAATTATACAATAAACTAATTTATAGTTATATGTTTATAAATAAAAATCGGTAGATTAATAAAGTTTATGCTTTTAAAATATTGAAAACGATTCCCCGGCAATGACGCCAAAAACTTGATGTGAGATTTTTTTACTCTTAGGCAAGTGCACCTATCAATAATATCATAGGAGAAATCTACATCTCGTATCGTATTCTATAGGGTCTATTCAAGTACTCGTACTCACTATCACTTTATTATCGTACCTATAATTAAAATTGATTGTTACCCTAAATTAACCTAACTAGGACAACTTAGATAAAAAGACATTGGAGTATTAAGTAAAGTTAAAAACACATAGTCTAAGAGTAATAACATGAGATTAATCACACATTAATTCAATTCTAATGAATCACATAACAACAAGATTATCAAATTCATTGTATTGTAAGGGTTAAACCTTTATCAAAATCTCTCTCAAGTAATTCAACACCGAAACTTAAGTTGAGTAAATTTTCTCTCGAACAATTCACAACACTCAAATTGCATTAATAAAAAGAAACCCTATCTAATACATAATTCATGAAATCCTATCTCTAAGATACACTGTATCAAATTATCGGTATTACCATTATCCAAACAATATATCTCTCAATCATGCAATTTGAAATACAAAGAGAAAGAACACTAGAATAAAAATGTATAAACATCATCACAAACATCCAATTTCTCAGTATAAAAGTTTGGGATTAAAATAAAACAAGTTCTAATTTCAAATCTAATATCAATCTCGTTGTTAGAAAGCATACATATGAATAAAATTCCACAAATATGATATAAAAACTAACATACATGATTACCGAATTATTTCAAAAAAAAACCAAGTCTCATGCGAAATATAAAAACAAAGTTAGATCCACTAAGAGAAGTGGATGATTAAAAGAGATACATGAAGATTAAAACCATACAGATTATCTCACTCGATCTCCCCACCATCAAATGCTCCACTTTTGTCCTCCATCAGTTCTCCAAGTTCTTCAATCCAAAAGTCCCTCTTCTATTTTTCATAGAAGTTTTAATTATCTCCTTGTAAATAGGGTCGAACACGGGTTCCAACACGGCCGTATCACATACCGTGTGGACGGTTCAAAGGCGGTTTAATACAAAATGATGTGTTTGGTCATGGGCTATGTCATTTCACACGGCTGATAACACGGCCATATTGTTCTTTGAGTTCTTCGCACATGGCTTGGTTGGCAGCAGGTCTTTAATTCTTCTCGAAAAGGACACGAGTAGTGACACGGGCATGTTCATATCCATTTGGTGTGTCTTTTCTCCCAAGGCTTGTGCTCTTTCCTGATAAGGACATGGGTAGTGACACTGGCGTGTTCTTACCCGTGTGTGCTAAATTCCAGTCCTATCATCAGTCATGTTGGATCCTTGAACTCCTTTGTTTGCTTCATGACTTTTAGTTCCAAGGACTTGCAATACCTTCATTAAAAAGATGAATGAATAAATAAATAGCTTAATACAGGAAATAAAGGAAACTCCATATTGTGCTCTTCTATTCATGATATTTCCAATTCTTAACTATTTTCAGATAATTATAATGATTGGAGGTATACAATAGTTGACATGATTACAAATATGATAGTAAAAAGACATAAATAATTGTACTCATCCCTTGCTGCCCTATCTCAACTGCAATAACTTGTCGTCTAACTCATCCCAAGCTGACTATTGTACAATATGCTCATATAGAGCTGCGTTGAAATCCTCCCAGGATATGTCTGCGCAATCCACTCCAGCAAATTTGGTGTCTAACAGTGACTTCCACCATCTCTTCGCATGCAACTTCAAGCAGGAAACTTCCAAGGGTACTGCCACCTCTGTCAGGCATCGAATCCTCACCAGCAGCTCGTAAAAAATGTCCAGCCACTCCTCTGTACAGAATGTTTATTCTCTCTTGAGGTATGATGGAGGAGAAACCCATTGAAATGCGCTCAGCCAGTTAGCCCCGCGATTTGGCTGTAGAGTCGGAGCCTACTTAGCCCTGAAGGCCTCTAGAATAACCATCAGTGTCTATCCCATCTCCACTTGCTGGAGCGAATTCGGAGCCGGTGGTGGTGGAACTGTGTTCTGTGCCCGAGTTGTATCCTTTTGAGGGTTATGGTTCGCCGAAGAATATAAGGAAATTTCAAATTTTTGGATATTTTACAAATGGAACTAATGAAAAAGTGGAATTTTGCATGTGATTAACCTTATGGGCACACCATTACTTCCACTCTAGTTTGTCCTCAAACTAAGCTCACGCGGGGTGGCCTAGGGTTTTCTGGACTTCTTCTCTTTGGATTGAGGTTTGCTCTGATACTAGTTTGTAAGACCCTTTTTTTGCTATGCTACCCGATCCTACGCACAGAACCACCGTTTTGCGGCGACACCAACACTCAGGGTGGTCATCACAATAAAATGTCGATCCTACAGGCATTAGTAATCACCAAAGAAGTAGAAGCCTGGTGATCGCTTTTCCTATTAGATAAAAGAGAGCCGAATTAGCAATCCAACTAGACAAGTATACCTATTAAACTATCGCTAGAGGAAACAAGTGTCGTATTAAAATTCGGGAACCATTGAGTAATCTTACTCACACAAAAATTGTAGGATCAAGCGTATACCATACTGTTCCAAAATCCCGGACCGTTTGAAAGGGTTCTACTTAATTTCCTAATTAAGTAGCAGAGCGCCACTGGTTAAGTGAAGGAATACCGGACCCAACACTCCCCCCCAGCATCCAGCACAACCCGTTGACTCAGAGTTTGGGTTACCACATGGCCCATACGACTCAGAGGTGGGATTACCACATGTCCACGGTTGTCTGACCCACAAGACCCACACAGGTAGAAGTGAAAAATCGGGATTTAATAGTGGCCCCCAGTTTTGAACCTGAGACCTACTCTAATACCAAATGTAGTATCAAGCACATACCTAACTATTCCAAAATCCCGAACCATTGGAAAGGGTGCTACTTAATTTCTTAAATAAGTAGTAGAGCGCCACTGGTCAAGTGAAGTAACGTCAGACCAAAAAAAAATATTATTTTATCGAAAGATTATTTTTTAGGATTTAAGATAAAGCTAAATTTGATTGAGAAAATAAATATTGTCCTTAAAAGTGAACTACTTGGTGTTAAATGCAGAGCTATTAAAAGTAATCACAACAAAGGGTAGAAATGATGAAATGGAAAAGCACTCGATCGAGAATCACCTTGGAAAAAGTTGAGTAAAAATTACAATAATAAAAAAAAGCTTATAAGGGTAATGGTCCTAGACCGTGGAGGTTCACAAAGCTTGAACATGCTTCTCTCAAAGTCATACCCAACTGAGTTTAGGAAGGTCCGACCAAACTCTCGTACAAATCAAAGACCTAAAGATCGCTTTACGCAGTGAACCCCACTATTGGATTTGACTCCAATCCGGGATATTTAACGTCTGCCTCTCTCGAGGTATTTGTGCAACTCTCTTTACTATTGAGTGTTTAGTTCAAACTACGAGCCTCTCGGCAAGCTAAGAGTGAAAAAATGGAAATTATATATCGATGATATAACTCCAAACTCGAATAATCAAGAGAAATCGAAGGCCTAAACCCTAAAAAGAAAAAGTAAATTTAAAGCATCATAACTTAATCAACTCAAACCTCGGATCATTAAGATTGATAACCAGGAGGATTAGTTAATCATGGAAAAGGGGAGGAGGAGAGATTAGTAGAAGAACATTAAGAACACAAAGTAAAAGAGCATTTTTTTAAAGCTTGAAGAGAACTACAACATGAAAATAAAGGATTAATCTTTCATGGAAATGAAACCAACACTAGCATTAACTTTTTGCTACTATATGTAACACCCCAAAAATCTCAAAATTTGATTTGAGGTGGAGGCTGGTTGACACGGCCTGGGACACGGGCGTGTCCCAGGGCGTGTCGGGGGTACACGGCCTGGGACACGGGCGTGTCCCAGGGCGTGTCACTCAATAAATTGCAGGATCGAGTCAGGGAAGTACACGGCCCGGAACCAAGCCTTGCACACGGCCATGTTAAATTTGACACGGGCGTGTCCAAGGGCGTGTGCCTACCCGTGTACTGCTCTGACTGATTTTAGCGCTCGTTGAGTACCGTGTAACATGGGTGACACGGAGTGTCACATGACTGACACGGGCGTGTCAGGTTCGACACGGGCATGTCGATGCCCGTGTTCTGGTAGTTTTTAGTCGGTACGTGTGCCGCTTAAGGGTATACGGCCTGTGACATGGGCGTGTCACAGGCCGTGTCGGCCAAAAAGTATAGTTTTCAGGCAGATCGTGGCCGTTCATTTTTCCTTAAAGAAGATCCTGTGGCTGGGGCTCATTCCTGGCTTGATAAGGCCGGGGAAGGAGAAGGCTAAGCTCATTTTGAGTTTCATCTTCTCTTTCTAGCTTTAAGAGATAGGTGAGAGCAAGGTGAGGATGAAGAAGTGGAATCCGGCTACTGGTGGTGCTACGGTGGTCCAAATCGCGAGCCGAGTTCGGATTTGCAAAGGCAACGCTGTTGTGAAGCCTCTCATCTGTCTCAATTTCTCTCCATGGCTCCGAAGCGAGTTCCTAGGGTAACGATTTCTTGCTTGGACATGTGAAGTCTTTAATTCCTGCATTGCATAAGGAAAACCCTTCCCCGCGAGTGTGCGGTGGGTTGTGGCGTCCCTTGGGGTAGATATGTGAAGTCCCCCTTGTTAGAGTCCGGAATTGGAGTACGGATCTAGGCATGCTGTGTGAAGCCCATCTGGACATGTTGGTCTGGATTGGTGATGCTTGTTTGGAAATCGGGGAAGACTCCGTGATTATTGCTTGTATGCATGATGGATAAAGTACTGGAGGAAGTCTAGGAAATTGTGAGAGTTGGGTGCAACTCTTGTGGCCGTGAGTTGCCACTTTGTGTGCGGTTGAGCATTAGGCTGCAACTGTATGAAAAGGCTTCGTGCCGAACAGGCAAGGTGAAACCGACCCGCGCCTTTAAATGTGGCCTCAGGTACGATGTACTTAGTTGGGCAAGGCGATTTGAGCAACGGGGGGTTGCTGATCTGTACCTGCGTTATGTTGGCTGGACATGAGAGCGCCAAGGCATTGGGCTTTCGTCAGCAGAATAATGAGAGTCCTGTGCCTGCGTGCCGGACTAAATGCTCAATGGTGAGATCCGGTATTTCCGGTGTACCCGAGAGTGCCATGAGTGCACGGGACGTCGGGCCGTCGTGCCGGCATTTGTGATGTGACTGTGCGGGCGTGCATGTCTTGCTTGAATTGCTATATATATCATCTTGGAAGATTGCTATGAAGGGATGGAATTCCGCTGCCCCGTGCCAGGGGCAGGATCGTTATAATTGGTCAGCTGAATGCTGACCGTTGCCCTCTTTGCCACCGCTTGGTGGATTGGTTCTTACAGGTACTGGAGGTGTGATAATACATTTTGTAGTCTAAACTATTATCGTATTTTCTATTTTATAGTGTACAAATCATGTCTATTATTAGTTTATTTTTATCCTTTTTATGTAAATATTATTGCCGCTGACTTTTTCTTGTCTTTTTGCAGGTTTCTAGAAAATTGGCCAAAATGACCTGACACGCCCCCCTGTCACGCCCTCCCTGGGCGTGACCTAGGGCGTGTCACCCGATCCCGAGGACCTCTGCTGGAAGAGACAGAAAAACGGACAAAACCGCTGTCACACCCCCTGACATGCCCTCCCTGGGCGTGTCACCGAGCGTGACTATGGGCGTGTCGCCCTCTGCCGCAAAGCCTGCCGCCGTATTAAATGCCATTTCTCCACAGCACGAAAACAGTACTGTCACGCCCCATATCACGCCCGTGACATGGGCGTGACACCCTCCTTTTTCGGTGACTGACGGATTTCCGACCAATGATTTGGACATGACGTGCCTGTCACGCCCCCCCTACACGGGCGTGACCTAGGGCGTGACCACCGACGTACCGAAGCAATCATCCCTCCCGCCAGAATCCAAAGCCCGAGGTCAACATAGTACTGTCACGCCCCCTCACACGCCCCCCCTAGGGCGTGTCGGAGGGCGTGACCAACCCGTGAAAATTTCTATAAATTGAGACCCCCCCTCTCTATTTCAGTAAGTTTTGGTTGAGAGGGGGAGGTGCTGCCCCTTTGGTTCTTGAGTTTTTTCATGCTTTCTCTCTCTCTCTCCCTCTCTCTCTCTCTCTTTGTAATTTTTGTTTAACCCTAGTTTAATCTTAGTTTGTTTTAGCTTTTATTGTAATATTGCTCTTGCTTAGTGCTACTTGTAGTGCTAGAATAGGATTTCAATTTCATGCACTTGTAATTTTAATTTTCAATAGTGTAACTTGCCCCTTTTTATTAATAGAAGTGTTCTTTGTTTAGCTTGTGTTCCTTTATATGCTTTTCTACTCATCTCCCCCCTCCACTCCATTATGATTAACTAATCCTCCTTGTACTCGATCTTGATGATCCGAGGTTAGAGCAATGAAGTTATGATGTTTTAATTAATCTTTTCTTTTTAGGTTAGGGCCTTGAATTACTCTTGATTAATCACGGGTTGGAGGTATATTTTCGATATATACTCTCCGCCTTTGATTTCATTCTGGGCTAGCCGAGAGGCCGAAAGAATGGAGTGAGCATTCAAGAGTAAAGGGAGTTGTACGCACCCCTCGAGAGAGGCAGACGTCCAAATCTCCCGGAATGGAGTAAAATCCAATAGTGGGGTTCACCGCGTAAAGCGAGTTTTAGTCCTCCGATTTAGACGAGAGTCGGTCGGACCTTCCTAAACTCAGTTGGGCACGACTTTGAGAGAAGCGTGTTCAAGCTTTAGGAACGTCCACGGTCAAGGACCTTTATCTTATTAAGTTTAGATTTTTATCGCATTTTCTTAATCGTCTTTAGCCGAGGTGAATCTTGATCGAGTGCATTTCCATTTCATATTTTCTACCCTTCGTAGTAATCGTTTTACTTAATAGCAATACTTAATTACAGTGTTTCTCTTTCTACTATAGCTTTACTTTCTCCCCTGCACTTAGATTTTCTAAAACCCTAGTTTTTTCGTCGATAAGATAATAGCGTTCGTGTGAGTAAGCATAGCCAACAGTTCCCGGATTTCAATACGACACTTGTGTCCCCTTGCTACAATTCGATAGGTATACTTGCCTCATCGGGTTGCTAGTTCGGTTGCGTTTATTTTCTTTGAACCCTAGCGCGCAACAAGTTTTTGGCGTCGTTGCCGGGGAACCAATTTCCGTTGATATTTTGAAAACACGAACCTATTAATTTTATCTTCTCTTTCTCATCCCCCTTCTTTAAATTTTAAAAATCAAAAAATTTTATCACCGTTCTTAATAGAAACCAACCTCACAATTTTTCTACGCCACCTAATTCTCTCGAAAAGGGCAAAGGGCTTTAAGCGCCATTGTCTTGTCTAGTACCTTGCAAACCCTTCACGGGGTAGTCCTTGGGAAGTTCGGGAGTTAATCTATAAAAAAAAATCTATTTCAAAAAGAAAAAAATTCTAATCTTTTTTCAAGTTTATCCTTTTTCTCTTCCTCTTCTTCTTTTCTGTTCTTTTAGTGCATGACCCGCGGGAGTCCGTCGGTCATTTTGGACTTGGACAATGAAATTGAGCGTACTCTTCGGAGAAGATCGCGATTTCAAGGTCCTACTATCCAAGTGCCGGTTGAGGACTCTGAGTCATTTGCTACTTTAAGAATGGAAGAACCCAACGTAGATGAGCCCGTGCAAAGGACTATGTCCTATTATGCACGACCGAACCTCGAGGGAATAGAATCAAGTATAGTCTGCCCTGCTATAGCAAATAATAACTTCGAATTAAAGCCTAGCATAATTCAAATGGTGCAGCAATTTGTGCAATTTGACGGACTTCAAGATGAAGATCCAAACGCACATATAGCTAGCTTTCTTGAAATTTGTGACACCTTCAAGATAAATGGTGTCACAAATGATGCGATCAGGCTGAGACTCTTCCCCTTCTCTCTAAGAACTAAAGCTAAGCAGTGGCTTAACACACTTCCGAAAAATAGCATAACCACTTGGAATGAATTAACTGAAAAAATTTTGGCGAAGTATTTTTCGCCAGCTAAAACTGCAAAACTTAGGAATGACATCTCTGCCTTCGGACAAATAGACTCTGAAACCCTATATGAAACCTGGGAGAGATTTAAAGAATTATTAAGACGCTGCCCACATCACGCGCAGCCTGTATGGTTACAAGTGCAGACGTTTTATAACGGGCTAAAACAAAGCACGAAGCAAATGATAGACGCAGCTTCTGGCAGTACTTTAAATCATAAGACCCCGGAAGCCGCTCTTGAGCTTTTGAGGACATGGCCATGAACAATTATCAGTGGAATGTGCCTAGGTCTCGCTCGAACAAGCCTGCAGGTATCTATGAAGTGGACAACGTCTCCCAGCTCGCTCTACAAGTAGAAATCCTAAGCAAAAAGATAACGGAGATGACTGCTACCTCCGCCCCTCAGGTATGGGAATCTGCAACCCCTACTCCAGAACATTTAGATTATGTTAATAATATGCCTAGAACTGCTTTTAATAATTTTTCTGCTGCGAATTTTCATCCTCCTGGTTTTAATTTTCCGAATAGTTATAACCCCGCTTTAAGAAATCACCCGAACTTTTCATGGAGTAATCCATCGAATGCGATGCGCCCACCCTTGCAAAATGATTTTTCTGCACCGCCACCACCACCACCTCTTCAAAATTACCCAAAACCTCCAAGCTTGGAGGAATTACTTTCCAAATATATCACCACAAATGACGCTACCATAAGAACTTTAACCGGAAGCGTAAAAAGTCTAGAAAATCAGGTAGGATAGCTCGCGAAAATAATTTCTGAGCGACCCGCAGGGTCTCTTCCTTCCAATACCGAACCCAACCCGAGAGAGCAAGTGAAAGCTATAACTCTTTGGAGTGGGAAGCAAGTTTCCGGTATTGTAAGTGAAGATCCCGAGGCAAGCTCCGCTCCCGCTTTTAAAAATCAAAGCTCCGCTCCCGCTTTTAAAAATCAAAGCTCCGCTCCGCTTCCACCCTTTGCTGAAGAAGTAATCACCCCCGCTTTAGAAAATAATCTCACTCCACCACCCATCTTCAAAAATAATTCAACTCCTCCATACCCCTATGAACTTAATAGACAACGTCAAGATGATCAGTACTCCCGCTTCTTACAAATCTTCAAACAAATCCACATTAATCTTCCCTTCCACGAGGCTATTTCGTAGATGTTGAAATAAGCCAAATATCTTAAAGAACTCCTCACAAACAAGAAGAAGTTAGAGAATATTTCGCACGTCATGCTAAACGCCGAGTGCTCCACCGTTTTAACAAACGGTTTGCCGAAGAAAATCAGTGACCCGGGTAGTTTCTCTATCCCATGTGTCTTCGGTGATCTTTTTGTTAAACACGCGTTAGCCGACTTAGGCGCGAGTATAAACCTGATGCCCTTTTCGTTGTTCAAAAAGTTAGGGATTGGTAGCCTTAACCCCACGCGTATGAGTATCCAGCTAGCCGATAGATCCGTCAAGTACCAGTTAGGAATAGTGGAGGACGTTCTAGTGAAAGTCGACAAGTTCATCTTCCCGGTGGACTTTGTCATTTTGTACATCGAAGAAGACGTCGAGGTTCCCCTGATCCTTGGCCGACCCTTCCTTGCCACATCCCGAGCCATCATTGACGTAAGCAATGGTAAGCTCTTTCTTCGAGTAGGCGACGACGAAGTCACATTTTCTATCACCCCTTCGATGAAGAACACCTTAGTAAACCATGACTCATGCTTTTTCGTAGACGCCGTGAGTGATGATTCTTCCTACTGCCTCTCCGACTTTGAAAAAGAATTTTCTACTTTTTGCTCCTCTTCTCTTACAACGGAATCACTGCAAGGAAGTGATGAATCTTCTTATTGTCTTTCTGAGTTTGAAAAAGAATTTTCTGATTTTTGTTCTTCCTATGTTCTTCCCACTGAATCGCTACAAGAAGCCGTCTTGGCTGCTAGCCCCACCCCTTATTACGTTCCTTATAAAAAAGTTTATGAATATATTATTTTTGAAAAAGAAAGAATCTCAAAATCCTCTTATGAAGAACCCCCTACCATAGAACTTAAAGAACTTCCCGAACACCTTAAGTATGCTTTCTTAGAAAAAGATTCTAAGTTACCAGTTATCGTTTCGGCCTACCTCACGGATACGCAAAATGATAAACTTCTTCTAGTTCTACGTAAGCATCGCCGGGCTATTGCTTGGCAAATTTCTGATATCAAGGGCATAAGCCCATCTTTCTGTACCCATAAATTTTTAATGGAAGATAATTCGCGTAACTCTATCCAACCTCAGCGCCATATAAACCCGAACATGAAAGAAGTGGTTAAGGGCGAGGTTATGAAACTATTAGATGCAGGAATTATCTACCCTATATCGGACAGTAAGTGGGTTAGCCCCGTTCAGGTAGTTCCAAAGAAGGGAGGGATAACCGTAGTTAGTAATGAGAATAAGGAATTAATCCCGACGCGGACGGTGACGGGTTGGCGTATGTGCATAGATTACCATAAGTTAAATGACGTCACCCGCAAGGACCACTTTCCTTTACCGTTTATCGACCAGATTTTAGAACGTCTCTCCGGCCATAGCTTTTATTGTTTTCTCGATGGCCTCTCGGGGTACTTTCAAATACCCATCTCTCCCGAGGACCAAGAGAAAACTACGTTTACTTGTCCCTTCGGCACCTTCGCGTACCGAAGAATGCCGTTTGGATTATGCAATGCGCCAGCTACATTCCAGCGATGTATGCTTGCAATATTTGACAAGTACGTAGAAAGCATTATGGAGGTATTCATGGACGATTTCTCTGTGTTCGGCGATTCCTTCGATAGATGTTTAGAAAACCTCAAAAAAGTCTTAGAACGATGCGAAGAAACTAACCTTGCCCTAAATTGGGAAAAATGCCATTTTATGGTGAGGGAAGGGTTAGTTTTGGGACATAAAATTTCTGCTAAAGGTATTGAGGTAGACATTGCCAAGATAGAAGTTATTGAGAAGTTGCCGCCGCCTACAAACATAAAAGCTATAAGAAGTTTCCTATGCCACGCTGTTTTTTATCGTCGTTTTATAAAGGACTTCTCCAAGATCACAAAGCCCCTCACCCATCTCTTAGAAAAAGACGCTCCATTCATTTTTGATGACTCTTGTATTTCTGCCTTTGAATCAATTAAAGAAAAATTAATTAACGCACCGATTATGATAGCTCCGGTGTGGGACCTTCCTTTCGAGATTATGTGCGATGCGAGTAGTTTTGCGGTGGGGACCGTATTAGGTCAACACATATCTAAGAACTTCCACCCCATCTATTACGCTAGTAAAACCCTCACATCTGCACAAGAAAATTACACCACAACCGAGAAGGAGCTCTTAGCTGTAGTATTTGCGTTTGATAAATTCCGCCCTTACATTACACTTTCAAAAATCATTGTTTTTACGGACCACTCGGCCCTCAAGTACCTTCTTGCCAAAACGGATGCCAAGCCTCGCTTGATTCGCTGGGTCTTACTCCTCCAGGAGTTTGACTTAGAGATCCGTGATAAGCAAGGAGCCGAGAACTTGGCCGCCGACCATCTATCCAGATTAGATAACCCCTTTATAGAAAAATTAAATGAAAAATCTTTTAATGACTATTTTCCTGATGAGAATCTACTTTTAGTTAATACATCTTCTTCTCCTTGGTTCGCGCACATCGTCAACTATCTAGTGGCCCGGGTGCTCCCAACAGAGTTCTCCTCTCAGCAAAAGAAGAAATTCTTTTCTGAGCTGAAGAACTACTTTTGGGAAGACCCGCATCTTTTCAAAATTTGTGCGGATCAGGTGATAAGGAGATGTGTTTCTTTTGAAGAAGGAATTAATATTCTAAAACATTTGCATGAAGGTCCGACAGGTGGGCACTATCAAGCTGCTCGCACCGCTCACAAGGTGCTTTGCGCGTGTTTTTACTGGCCTAGCCTGTTTAAAGACGCGCAAGCCTTTGTGAGCAGGTGTGATAGTTGCCAACGGTCGGGCAATATTTCTAATAAAAATTGAAATGCCGCAAAATTATTTCTTAGAGTGCGAAATTTTCGACCTCTGGGGAATTGATTTTGTTGGCCCCCTTCCTTCTAGCTTCGGAAACAAATATATTTTAGTTGCTGTTGATTATGTTTCACGATGGGCTGAGGCCCAAGCTCTTCCTACGAACGACTCCCGAGTTGTAGTCACGTTTTTTAAAAAATTATTTTCTAGATTCGGCACGCCTCGTGCAATCGTTAGCGATAGGGGTTCCCATTTTTGTAACGCGCAATTTTCAAAAATCCTTACCAAATACTGCGTTACGCATAAGCTGTCCACTGCCTACCACCCCCAAACAAACGGACAAGTCGAAGTAGTTAATAGAGAAATAAAAAGAATATTAGAAAAGACTGTTTCAACTTTTAGAAAAGACTGGTCAGCCAAACTTGACGATGCTCTATGGGCCTACCAAACAGCATACAAAACCACCCTCGGATGTACGCCGTATAGGCTGGTCTATGGAAAATCGTGCCATCTGCCCGTAGAGTTAGAACACCGCGCCTTTTGGGCCTTAAAATTTTTAAACTTCGATCCCCACTCAGTCGGTGACCTTCGAAAATTTCAACTAAATGAACTCGATGAGTAGCGCTCTTATGCTTATGAAAATAACAAACTTTATAAAGAGCGGACGAAGCGTTTACATGATAAACACTTAAGGCACCGTAAAAACTTTAAGCCGGGCGACCAAGTACTTTTATATAATTCTCGTTTACGTTTATTTCCGGGCAAATTAAAATCTCGCTGGTCTGGCCCGTTTTCTGTTTTAGAAGTATTTCCTTATGGAACTGTTTTAATTTCTCACCCTGATAAGGGTAATTTCAAAGTGAATGGTCAGCGTCTTAAACTGTATTTCTCTTGTGATGATGATGTCAGTCCAAACATTATTAAGTTTCTGCTTCACGAACTCTAACTTTGAACTCTAACTTTGTTTAAAAAAAACAATTTTATTTCTGGACAACAATATTTTTGGACAAAATTATTTTTTTGATGCGTCGAGCTCAACGACGCTTTAACCAAAGGGCGCTCTTGGGAGGCAACCCAAGTTATCTTTTTCTGTTTTCTTTATTTTACAATTTTTGCCTCGAACGATTCCGACAAGCTGAAGCTTCTGCGATCGCCTGCTCCAACATTGCTGAATCCATCACGAAGTCCAAAGAAGACATTCGGAGGAGCGGCATCACTCAGCTTTCGCAGCAAATAATTCCGGGGAAGTACCTGTATTTCAATTCTACTTTCAATTCTGTACTTTATTTTTCTCTCCTTCTCCAATCCCCTTCTTTAGCCATTGAGGACAATGTCTGTTTTAAGCTTGGGGGAGGACTTCCTCCTTCATTTTTGCTTAGTGTAAATATTTTCTTTTTCTATATATTTTAAATATTTCCAAAATAAAAAAAAATGAATATCTTAAAATTCCAAAAAAAAAGAGAAAAAATTTCTAAAATTCCAAAAAAAGAGAATATTTCTCAAAATTAAAAAATATATATATGTGTTTTTGAATGTTTTAGACATTTTGGTATTTCAATAGTACCCCTAGTTTTTGTTTTTGTTTTACTAAAATCTCCTATAAACAACTTAGTTAATTATAATATTTCTAATCGTCCTTTTTAATTATGTTTCACAAGTAAAATGTTGGCCATGCTGTGTTTCTAATTCACGGTAGCATGTTAAGGTGAAATATTTTTCTAAAACTCGCATTTCTATTATGGTTTTTTGTTGTTTATTTTCTTTACTTTCTCAAAAATTCATCATCCACTATTTTCTTTTATGTTTTTGAATAATTTTTGTAAAGTCAACTTTTGAATAACGTAGTAGATGTGAACGATCCAAGTCACCTATTATTTCTATTTTCAAGTTAATTTCATCAATCTTCTTTTATTATCTAGGACTCGCTTTTTGAAAATTTTCAAACCTTTGTTTTAAATAAATTCAAAAGCGTGGAAATGATTTAGGCCATTTTTGTTTTCGTTTGAGCTTTCCTGCCAACCTAAAAACTTTTACCACTAGTTAGCCGTTTTTGAGCCTTTTTCCGATTTCATTTGATAGCTCCTCCCTTCATTTCAGTTTCACCAAAGCCAAATATTTCCAACCTATCGAATCGCACTAGCCTTTTTGAGTTTCATAAATTATTTTGACGATTTTGATAGGGTATTTTGTGATTTTTGTGGGAGAAAGGTTTTCGAAAAAAAAAGAAGTATGTTCAAAAGTGATGTTTATTTTTGTTTGGCCAATTCAAAAAGGAAAATAAAAATATTTATGGCCTTTGTTTTGAAAAAATGAAAAAAAATTGAAAAAAAAGAAGAAAAAAAAATGTGTATATATTTTTATGAAAGTTTTTGAAAATCTTTGCTTTGGTTTAGTGTGATTTTAAAACCTTCACGTTTATCTTTGAATTCCACTCCTAATCATTTTTCTAAACCAAACGTTTTTGTCCTATTTAAGTCCTTTTGATTCACGCTTTTTGATTTTTATTTAACAACTAAGAAAAGAACAAAAAGTAAATCAGTTTTAGTTTTGGATTTAAACTAGATTTTTGTTAATTGAATTGATATAATTATAATGCGTTGCTTGGATTCAGTAACAACTCAATGCGTGTTTTTCATTTTTCGTTGCTTTGCTTAAGTCTATTTAAAAAAATCTCGTTAAAATTTTGGATGATTTGTTTTTATTGAGTAAAGTTTATAAAAGTTTTACCATACCTAAATAATTGTTTTAGACTTACATTTCACCTTTTCCCTACTAAGAATTTTGCATAGTACTTGTGTAGGCATAATTAGAACTTTTTGATTAGTTCTTTTTATAAATATCTAGTTTTTATATTTTTGCTTGAGGACAAGCAAAGCTTAAGCTTAAGGGAATTTGATAATACGTTTTGTAGCCTAAACTATTATCGTATTTTCTATTTTATAGTGTACAAATCATGTCTATTATTAGTTTATTTTTATCCTTTTTATGTAAATATTATTGCCGCTGACTTTTTCTTGTCTTATTGCAGGTTTCCAGAAAATTGGCCAAAATGACCTGACACGCCCCCCTATCACGCCCTCCCTGGGCGTGACCTAGGGTGTATCACCCGATCCCGAGGACCTCTGCTGGAAGAGACAGAAAAACGGACAAAACCGCTGTCACACCCCCTGACAAGCCCTCCCTGGGCGTGTCACCGGGCGTGACTATGGGCGTGTCGCCCTCTGCCACAAAGCCTGCCGCCGCATTAAATGCCGTTTCTCCACAGCACGAAAACAGTACTGTCACGCCCCATATCACGCCCGTGACATGGGCGTGACACCCTCCTTTTTCGGTGACTGACGGATTTCCGACCAATGATTTGGACATGACGTGCCTGTCACGCCCCCCCTACACGGGCGTGACCTAGGGCGTGACCACCGACGTACCGAAGCAATCATCCCTCCCGCTAGAATCCAGAGCCCGAGGTCAACATAGTACTGTCACGCCCCCTGACACGCCCCCCCTAGGGCGTGTCGGAGGGCGTGACCAACCCGTGAAAATTTCTATAAATTGAGACCCCCCCTCTCTATTTCAGCAAGTTTTGGTTGAGAGGGGTAGGTGCTGCCCCTTTGGTTCTTGAGTTTTTTCATGCTTTTTCTCTCTCTCTCCCTCTCTCTCTCTTTGTAATTTTTGTTTAACCCTAGTTTAATATTAGTTTATTTTAGCTTTTATTGTAATATTGCTCTTGCTTAGTGCTACTTGTAGGGCTAGAATAGGATTTCAATTTCATGCACTTGTAATTTTAATTTTCAATAGTGTAACTTGCCCCTTTTTATTAATAGAAGTGTTCTTTGTTTAGCTTGTGTTCCTTTATATGCTTTTCTACTCATCTCCCCCCTCCATTCCATTATGATTAACTAATCCTCCTTGTACTCGATCTTGATGATCCGAGGTTAGAGCGATTAAGTTATGATGTTTTAATTAATCTTTTCTTTTTAGGTTAGGGCCTTGAATTACTCTTGATTAATCACGGGTTGGAGGTATATTTTCGATATATACTCTCCGCCTTTGCTTTCATTCTGGGCTAGCCGAGAGGCCGAAAGAATGGAGTGAGCATTCAAGAGTAAAGGGAGTTATACACACACCTCGAGAGAGGCAGACGTCCAAATCTCCCGGATTGGAGTAAAATCCAATAGTGGGGTTCACCGCATAAAGCGAGTTTTAGGCCTCCGATTTAGACGAGATTCGGTCGGACCTTCCTAAACTCAGTTGGGCACGACTTTGAGAGAAGCGTGTTCAAGCTTTAGGAACCTCCACGGTCAAGGACCTTTATCCTATTAAGTTTAGATTTTTATCGCATTTTCTTAATCGTCTTTAGCCGAGGTGAATCTTGATCGAGTGCATTTCCATTTCATATTTTCTACCCTTCATAGTAATCGTTTTACTTAATAGCTTTACTTAATTGCAGTATTTCTCTTTCTAGTATAGCTTTACTTTCTCCCCTGCACTTAGATTTTCTAAAACCCTAGTTTTTCCGTCGATAAGATAATAGCGTTCGTGTGAGTAAGCATAGCCAACAGTTCCCGGATTTCAATACGACACTTGTGTCCCCTTGCTACAATTCGATAGGTATACTTGCCTCATCGGGTTGCTAGTTCGGTTGCGTTTATTTTCTTCGAACCCTAGCGCGCAACAAGGTGCTGGTCCGAGCGGGACTTAGCTGGCTGAAGCGCAAAGCTGTGTGGCTGCCCTCGAAGGCATTGTTTTGTTTCTTTTGTTCATGTGTGGCCGGCCTGCGTGCCGATGTCTGTAATCCACACTCTTGTTAAGAGAAATTGTTGTAAGGCCTTAAGGCCAGACACTTTTGATGTTTGTATACATTTCTATCTTATAGTGGACAGTGTTCTTTATCTTGAGTTCAAAGATTCAACCGTGAAACTTTCGCTAGAATGCTCTGTGTTAGGATGCGTTGGTTATGATATTATTTCGTAGCGTCTCCGCCTGTTTGTGGAATATGGTGTGGGGCCCCGGCCGGACCCTCTATTATATTCTTCTTGACGGATAGAGGTGTTACACTATAGCAATTACAAAAGCTATTATAAAAGTGGTACACTAAACTAGAATTAGGAAAAACATAGAATGAGAAAGAGAGAGAGAGAGAGCATAAAAACACTAAGAAACAAAGGGGCAACACCTCCCCTCTCAACCCAAAACTATCTAGACACAAGGGGTAACCACTGAATTTATAAGCTTACTCACGGGTTGGTCACGCTCTCTATCATGCTCAGGGAGGGCGTATTAGGGCGACGTGACATGTATGGAGTTGACCTCGAGCTCTGGATTTTTACAGGAATGATGATTGCATCTGTACATCATTGGATACTCCTTGGGCCATGCCCGTATAAGAGGGGCATGTAAGGCATGTCATGTCACAATCATTGGTCGAAAATCTATCAGTCGTCGAAAAAGGTGGAACACTTCCCAGGGCCACACCCGTGTAGGGGGTGTGTCAGTACTATTGACGTGCAGCAATGGAAAATCTTTAAATGCGGCAGCAGGCTTTGGGATGAGGGTGAAATGCCCAGAGACACGCCCAGGGAGGGTTTGTTAGGTGGGCGTGTCAGGGTTTTTTCTCGGGATTTGGTCTCTGACAGCAATCTTCCTCGGGATCAGGTTACACGCTCGGTGACACGCCTAGAGAGGGCGTGTCAGGGGGGCCTGTCAGGTAATTTTGGCCAAAAATTGAGAAAATCTGCAAAAAAAAAGAGAAAACAGTAGTGGCAATAATATGTACAAAAGGTGGTCAATATATAAGCTTACAAGACATTATTTGTGTATTAAAAAACCTAAAAATACCCTAATTGTTTAGAATACAAAACATATTATCAAATTCCCCCAAACTTAAGATTTGTTTGTAACCAAGACAAGATATAAAAACTAGCTAACATAAAAAGTGAGTAATCAAAAAGTTCAAATTATGCTTACACAAGTACTATGCAAAATTCTAAGTAGGGAGAAGGTGAAACGTAAACCTAAAACAATTACTTAAACATGGTTTAACAATTTATAAACTTTCCTAATGAAAATAAATCAGCCAAAATTTTCACAAAATTCATTAAATAGATTTAAGAAAGGCAATGAAATGAAAAAAAAAAGCATTGAGTTGTTACAAGATCCAAGAGACACATTATAACTATATCAATTAAATAATAAAAATCTAAAATTAAATCCAAAACTTTACTATTTTACTTTTCTTCTTTTCTGAGCTAAAAAATAAAAGTCAAAAGCATGAATCAAAAGGACTTATTAGGACTGAAACATTTTGTATAGGATTATGATTAGGAGTGGAATTCAAAGATAAACAAGGAGGTTTAAAAACCCACTAAACCAAAACAAAGAATTTCAAAAATAAAATATTTTTCTTTTTCTTTTCCATTTTCTTTTCATTAATATTTTTTTTCTTTTCAAAACAAAGGTCAAAAATAATTTTTCATTTCTTTTTGAAATTGGCCAAACAAAAGTAAACACTTCTTTTGGGCATACTTTTTTAAAAACTTGTCAAAATATATCACAAAATAACCCTATCATAATCAATATTTTTTTTAATGAAACTCACAAAGCTTAGTGTTATTAGATAGGTTGGAAAATTTTAGCTTTGGTGAATATGAAACGATAAGTGGAGCTCAATTGAAATCGGAAAAGGGCTCAAAAGCGGCTAACTAGGGATAAAAATTTTAGGTTTGCAAGAAGGCTAAAACGAAAACAAAAATGGCCAAAATTAATTTCATGTTTTCAAATTTATCTAAAGCATAAGATTTGAAATTTTTGAAAAAGCAAATCCTAGATAATAAAAGAAGACTAATGAAATTTTCATGAAAATAGAAATAATAGCCGACTTGGATCATTCACATCTACTACGCTAATCAAAAGTTGTCATTTCAAAATTTGTCATAAACGAGAAGGAAAATAGTGGATGAAAGATTTTAAGAAAGTAAAAAAAATAAAGAACGAAAACAATAATAAAAATGAGAGTTTTAGAAAAACATTTCACGTTAACATGGTACCGTGAATTAGAAATACGGAATGGCCAACATTTTACTTGTGAAACATAATTAAAAAGGACGATTAGAAATATTATAGTTAGCTAAATCATTATAAGGAATTTTGTGAAAAACAAAATAAAAATAAGGGGTAATATTGAAATACGAAAATTAGCATAATAACTTTTTTTTATTTTGAAATATTCTCTTTTTTTGGATTTTTATTGATATTATCTTTTTTTTGAGATTTTTCTTTAAGAAGAAAAAGGAGAAAGCACAAGAAATTTTTATTTTATTTTTTTGATTGCTTTTTACAGGGAAATAAAAATAAAGAAAAGTGATAGAGGAAATCCTCCCCCAAGCTTAAATTTGATATTGTCCTCAATGGAGAAAAGAGTGGAAGCAGAGAGAAAAATTAAAACAAAAATAAATATACAAAACTGAAAACAGGTCCTTCCTTAGATTTATGCGCCGTGAATGTTTATTGATGTCGCTCCCCCATGCTAGTGCTTTGGATCTTCTTGAAATTTCTTTAATGTACTTCGTGATGGATTCAACAGCGTTGGAGAAGGCGATCGCAGAGGCTTCACCTTGTCGGAGCCGTCCGGGGCAAAAAAAGTGTAAAATAAAGAAAATAGAAAAATAACTTGAGTTGTCTCCCAAGAGCGCCCTTTGTTTAAAACATCGTTTTAGCTCGACGTATCAAAAAAAATATTGTCCAAAAAAATAATTAAAGTTTTTAACAAAAATAAATAGTCTCAAGTTAGTTTAAAGTTCATGCAAAAGAAACTTAACATTGTTCGGACTGACATCATCATCACTAGAAAAATAGAGTTTACGACGCTACCCATTTACTTTGAAATCGCCCTTACCAGGGTGTGAAATTAAAACAGTATCATATGGAAAAACTTATTTAACAGAGAACGGCCCAAACCAACGAGACTTTAAATTGCCCCAAAATAAACGTAAACGTGAATTATCTAAAAGAACTTGGTCGCCTGCTTTGAGGGTTTTGGGTGCCTTAGGTGCTTGTCCTGAAATCATTTCGTCCGCTCTTTATGAAATTTGTTATTCTTGTATGTGTAAGAGCGTCACTCAACGACTTCGTTAATTTCTATTTTTCTAAGGTCGTCGACAGAGTGGGGATCGAAATTTAAAACCCGCAAGGCCCAAAAGCGTGGTGTTCTAATTCTACGGGTAAATGACATGATTTTGCATAAATCAACCGATACGGCGCACATCCGATGGCAGTTTTGTATGTTGTTCGGTAGGCCCATAAAGCATCGTCTAATTTCGTTGACCAGTCTTTTTTAGATGTTGAAATAGTCTTTTTTAATATTCTTTTTATCTCTCTATTCACTACTTTGACTTGTCCGTTTGTTTGGGGGTGGTATGCAGTTGAAAGCTTTTGTGTAACGTCGTGTTTAATAATAATTTTTGAAAACTGCGTGTTACAAAAGTGTGAACCCCTATTGCTAATGATGGCTCGCGGTATACCGAATCGAGAAAATAATGTTTTTTAGAAAGTAATTATGGCTCAGGAGGTGTTAGTAGGAAGGTCTTGGGCTTCATCCCAACGTGAAACATAATCGACGAAAACTAAGATGTATTTGTTTCCGAAGCTAGAAGGCACATGGTCAACAAAATAAATTCACCAGAGGTCGAAAACATCGCAATCGAGGTAATAATTTTTGCGTCATTTGATTTTTATCGGAAATATTGCACGATCGTTGGCAACTATCACACCGACTCACAAAGGCTTACGCATCTTTAAACAGGCTAGGCCAATAAAAACCCGCGTAAAGCACCTTGTGAGTGGTGCGAGCAACTTGATAGTGACCACTAGTCGGTCGTTCGTGTATGTGTTTTAAAATATCTAATCCTTCTTCAAAAGAAACTCATCTTCTTATCACCTGGTCCGCACAAACTCGAAAAAGATGCGGGACTTCCCAAAAATAGTTCTTCAACTCAAAAGAATTTCCTCTTTTGCTGAGAGGAAAACTATTTTGGGAGTACACGAGCCAATAAATAGTTGGCTATGTGTGAAAACCAAGGAGAAAGAGAAATGTTAATTTAAAGCAGCTTCTCATCAGGAAAATGATCATTAAAAGATTTTTCATCTTAATTTTCTATATACGGATTATCTAATTGTGAGAGATTGTCGGTGGCCAAATTCTCGGCTACTCACTTTTCACAGATTTCTAAGTCAAACTCCTAGAGGAGTAAGACCTAGTGAATCAGGCACAGCTTGGCATCCATCTTAGCAAGAAGATACTTGATGGTCGAGTGGTCTGTAAAAACTATAATTTTTGAAAGAGTACTATAAGGACGGAATTTATCAAAAGCAAAAATAATAGCTAGGAGCTCCTTCTCGGTAGTGGTATAATTCTCTTGTGTCGTTGTAAGAGTTTTACTTGCATAATAGATTGGGTGGAAGTTTTTAGATATTCATTGTCCTAGTACGGCTCCCACCGTAAAACTACTCGCATCGCACATAATTTCAAAGGGAAGGTCCCATACCGGTTCTATCATAATAGGGGAATTAATTAAAGTTTCTTTAATTCATTCAAAGGCAGATAGGCAAGGGTCATTAAAAATAAACGGGGCATCTTTTTCTAACCGTTGAGTAAGGGGTTTGGTAATTTTGGAGAAGTCTTTTATGAAGCGGCGGTAGAAACCAGCATGTCCTAAGAAACTTCTTATAGATATGACGTTCTTAGGAGGTGGCAGCTTCTCAATAACTTCTATCTTAGCTATGTCCACTTCAATTCCTCTCACAGAAATCTTATGACCCAAAACAAACCCTTCCCTCACCATAAAATGGCATTTTTCCCAATTTAGGTCAAGGTTAGTTTCTTGGCATCTTTTTATGTCTTTTTTGAGGTTTTCTAAACAACTATCAAAGGCATCACACAACAAGGAAAAATCATCCATAAATAGCGCCATTATGCTTTCTATATTTTTGTCAAAGATAGTGAGCATATATCGCTGGAATGTAGCTGGCGCATTGTATAATCCAAACAATATTCTTTGGTAAGCGAAGGTGCCGAAGGGATAAGTAAACGTAGTTTTCTCTTGGTCATCGGGAGATATGGGGATTTGAAAATACCTCAAAAGACAATCGAGAAAATAGTAAAAGCTATGGCCAGATAATCGCTCAAAGATTTGATCGATGAACGACAAGGTGAAATGGTCATTGCAAGTGGCATCTTTTAACTTACGATAGTCAATACACATTAACCACCCTGTCACCGTTCGTGTCGGGATTAAATCATTATTTTCATTTACAACTACAGTTATCCCTCACTTTTTTGGCACTACCTAAATAGGGCTAACCAACTTACTATCAGATATAGGATAGATAATTCCTACGTCTAACAGTTTAATAACCTCGCCCTTTACGACTTCTTTCATGTTCGGGTTTTTACGGCGCTGAGGCTGGATGAAGTTACACGAATTATCTTCCATCAAGATTTTGTGGGTGAAGAAAGATGGTCTTATGACCTTGATATCGGAAATCTGCCAAGCAATAGCTCGGCGATGCTTACGTAATACTAAAAGGAGTTTGACATTTTGTACTTCAGATAAGTAAGCCGAAACTATCACTGGCAGTTTGGAATTTTTTTCTAAGAAGGCATACTTGAGATGTTCAGATAGTTTTTTTTATTCTAGGGTAGTGGGTTCTTCATAAGATGTTTTAGAAATTCTATCTTTTTCAAAATATATCTTAATAGACTTTTTTATATGGAAAATTAAAAGGGGTGGGGGTAGTGGCCATGGCTGCTTCTTGCTAAAATTCCATTGGATGAGTATAGGCAGGACAAAAATCAGAAAATTTATTTTCACTATCAGAAAGGTAGTAGGAAGATTCATCACCTAGGGTGTTTAAGAAAAAATTGGAGTCATCATTCTCTAGGATGTTCTTCATCGAAGGGGTGATAGAGAAAGTAACTTCATCACCGCCTACTCGAAGGAAGAGCTTATGATTACTTACATCAATGATAGCTCGAGAGGTGGCAAGGAAGGGTCGACCAAGGATCAGGGGAACCTTGACGTCTTCTTCGATGTCCAATATGACGAAATCCATAGGGAAGATGAATTTGTCGACTTTGACTAGAATATCCTCCATTATTCCTAACGGGCATTTAACAGATCTATCGGCGAGCTGGATACTCATACGCATGGGGTTAAGGCTACCAATTCCTAACTTCTTAAATAATGAGAGGGGCATTAAGTTTAGACTTGCACCTAAATCGGCCAATTCGTTCTTGACAAAAAGTTCACCAAAGACACATGGAATAGAAAAACAACCCGGATCACTGATCTTCTTTGGTAAACCGTTTGTCAAGATAGTAGAGCACTCAGCTTTTAGCATGACGTGCGACAAGTTCTCTAACTACTTCTTATTAGTCAGAATGTCCTTAAGATACCTTGCGTACTTCGACATCTGGGAGATTGCTTCGTGGAAGGGTAGATTGATGTGGATTTGCTTAAACATTTCCTTGAAGCTGGTATACTGTTCATCAAGATGTTGTTTGTTAAGTGGGAAGGTTATGGTCGAGTTGGATCATTTTTAAAAATAGGCGGTGGAGCGAGATCTTTTTCTAAAGCAGATAGCGAAGTGATAACTTCTTTTTCAGCGGGTGACAGAATTTTGAAAATGGGAGTGGAGCTTGCCTCGGGCTCTTTGCTAACCATACCAGTAACTTGCTTCCCACTCCGAAGAGTAATAGCTTTCGCTTACTCTCTCAAGTTGGGCTCGGTATTGGCAGGAAGAGACCCGGCAGGTCGCTCAGTTATAATTTTAGCAAGTTTTCCTACATGATTTTCTAGATTTTTAACAGATCCGGCTTGGCGCCTTATAGTTGCGTCATTAACATTCATATATTTTGAAAACATTTCCTCCAAGCTTGGAGGTTTTTGATAATTTTGAAGAGGAGGAGGTAGTGCAGAAAAATCATTTTGTGGTGGCAGGTGCATTGCGTTCGAAGGGTTACTCCACGTGAAATTTGGGCGGTTTTGTAAAGCGGGATTATAACTATTCAGAAAAACAAAACCCGGCGCAGGGAAATTTGCAGCAAAAAAATTATTAAAAGCTTTCCTAGGCATATTGTTAACATAATCTAATTGTTCAGGAACAGGAGTTGTAGATTCCCCTAACTAAGGGGCGGAGGTAGTAGTAATCTCTGTTATCTTTTTTCTTAATACTTCCAATTGCAGAGCTATATGTGAGACATTATTTACTTGCAATATACCTGCAGGTTTGTTTAAGTGAGGTCTAGGCACATTCCATTAATATGTGCTCATGGCCATGTCCTCAAAAAGCTCAAGAGCTGCTTTCAGGGTTTTGTTGTTTAAAGTACCACCAGAAGTTGCGTCTATCATTTGCTTTTTATTTTGATTTAGCCCGTTATAAAATTTATGCACTTATAACCATACAGGAAGCGCGTGATGGGGGCATCATCTTAACAGTTATTTAAATCTTTCCCCGGTTTCATAAAGTGATTTAGAATCTATTTGAACAAAGGCAGAAATATCGTTCCTATGTTTTGCAGTTTTTGCTGGCAGAAAATACTTCGTCAGAAATTTTTCGGTTAGTTGATCCCAAGTGGTGATGCTCCCTCTTGGCAGAGTCATCAACCATTGTTTATCTTTTGTTCTAAGGGAGAAGCGGAAGAGTCTTAGCCTAATACCATCTTTTGTAACACCATTGATCTTGAAGGTGTCACAAATCTCAAGAAATCTTGTTATATGCGCGTTCGGATCTTCATCTTTAAGTCTGTCATATTGCACATACTGCTGCACCATTTGAATTTTGCTAGGCTTAAGTTCAAAATTATTATTAGCTATAGTAGGGCGAACTATTCTTGATTCTGTACCATATAGATTCGGCCGTGTATAATAGGAAATTGGCCTATGCAGGGCTTCCTCTACGATGGGCTCTTCCTTTCTTAATGAAGAAAATGACTTAGAATCCTCAATCGATATTTGAAGTGTAGGGCCTTGAAATCTTGATCTTCTCCTAAGAGTACGCTCAATTTTATGGTACAAGTCAAAAATAACCGACGGACTCCCGCGGGTCTTGGACTAGGAGAAGAGAAGATAAAGAAAGAGAAAATAAACAAGAAAAAGAGAACTACTAAAAATTTTTTTTAAATAGATTTTTTTAATGTTTTAACTCCCGAACTTCCCAAGGGCTACCCAATAAAGGGTTCGCAAGGTAATAGATAAGATAGTGGTATTTTAGCCACATTACACTTTTCGAGAGAGTTAGGTGGTGTAGAAAAATTATGAAGCGGGTTTCCATTAAGAGTGTTAATATTTTTTTTGAATTTTTTTTAATTTTTAAGAAAAAGAGTTAGAAAAATAAGAGATAAGAGCAATAGGTTCGTGTTTTCAAATTATCAACAAAAGTTGCTCCCCGGCAATGGGTCCAAAAACTTGGTGATCTCTTTTTGTGCTAGAGAAAGGAGAGCCAAACTAGCAATCCAACTAGACAAATATACCTATCAAATTATAGCTAGGGGACACAAGTTTCGTATTAAAATCCGGGAACCATTGAGTAATCTTACTCACAAGAAAACTATTATCTTATTGAAGGATTGTTTTTTAGGGTTTAAGAGAAAGCTAAGTGCGATTGAGAAAAGAAATATTGCGCTAAAAAGAGAATTACTTGCAGTTAAATAAAGAGCTATTAAAAGTGATCATAATGATGGGTTGAAACGAAGAAATGGAAAACCACTCGATCAAGAATCACCTTGGCAAAAGTTGATTAAAAATTGCTATAATAAAGATAAGCTTAATAGGGTAAAGGTCCTTGACCGCGGAGGTTCTCAAAGCTTGAAAAGGCTCTCTCAAATTCGTACACAACTGAGTTTAGGAAGGTCCGACCGAACTCTCGTCCAAACCGGACCCTAAATCTCGCTTTACGCGGTGAACCCCACTATTAGATTTCACTCCAATCCGAGAGATTTAACGTCTGCCTCTCTCGAGGGGTGCGTGCAACTCTCATTACTCTTGAGTGTTAACTTCAAACTATGAGCCTCTCGGCTAGCTAAGAGTGAAAATAAAGATGAAAATTATATATCGATTATATAACTCCAAATGTGAATAATCAAGAGTAAATCGAAGTCCTAAACCCTAAAAGAAAAAGTAAATTTTATGCATCATAACTTAATCAACTCAAATCTCGGATCATAGAGATCGTGTACAAGGACGATTAGTTAATCATGGAAAAATGGAGGAGGAGAGATGAGTAGAAAAACATTAATAACACAGTAAAATAACACTTTTTATTAATACTAGAAGAGAACTACAACTTGAAAATAAATGATGACACTGGTATGGAAATAAAACCTAAGCTAGAATTAAGTTTAAGCTACTAAAGCAATTAAAAAGCTATTAGAAAAACGGTACACTAAACTAGAATTAGGAAAAGCATAAAATTACAGAGAGAGAGAGCATAAAAACACTAAGAAACAAAGGGGCAGCTCCTCCCCTCTTAACCCAAAACTCTCTGGACACAATGGGGAACCACTTAATTTATAGACTTTCTCAAGGTTTGGCCACCCCCTCTATCATGCCTAGGGAGGCCGTGTCAGGGGAGTGTGACATGTATGGAGTTGACCTCGAGCTCTAGATTCTGGAGGGAATGATGATTGCTTCTATATGTTAGTGGACATGACATAGGCCACGCCCGTATAGGATGGGTGTCTAAGGCACATCATGTCTCAATCATTGGTAAGAAATCTGCCAGTCATCGAAAAAGGTGGAACACGCCCAAGGGCCACGCCCGTGTAGGGGGCGTGTCAGTATTATTGACGTGCAACAACGAAAAATCATCAAATGTAGCAGCAGGCTTCGGGATGTGGGTGACATGCCTAGAGACATGCCCAGGGAGGGCGTGTCAGGAGGGTGTGTCAGGTGTTTTTCTCAGTATTTGGTCTCCGACAGCAATCTTCCTCAGGATTAGGTTACACGCTCGGTGACACGCCTAGGGAGGGCGTGTCAAGGGGGCATGCCAGGACATTTTGGCCGAAAACTGAGAAAATCTGCAAAAAGAAGAGAAAACATTAGTGGGAATAATATGTACAAAAGGAGATCAATATATAAGCTTATAAGAAATAATTTGTGTATTAAAAAACATAAAAATACCCTAATAGTTTATACTATAAAACGTATTATTGAAGCACAAGATAGGAGACAATTAATTCATGTCCACAAATCACAATATATATATATATATATGAGCATGAAACACAGTAAAGTTCACACAGTAATTAAAGTACTGAAACATAACAGTTAGGTAGAGATATAAATTGTCTCATGCCCGGTACAACCTAACCTCACTACAACACTCTCGCAAAAGCTAAGTAAAACTAACACTCACGGAGTCAGAGGCCGGTGCTCCTGTGCTAGACTGGCCCACCTCCATGTGCACTATACTCCTTCAGTGTTGTATCTCCTACTGATGTTCCCTGTCCCAGATCCGGAGCCCCTGAAATATTTTGTCCACCGACCGTTAGTTAAAAGACTAAGCCAAATTTCTGCCACCCCTCACCAGTGGCTCCTAGGCACTATGTAGGAGGAATGAGAGGAAATCTTATGAAGGTGGAGAGTACATACAAGGTAGGTGACAACTAACCTAATAGGAGTATGAGTAAAAGAAATATAGCTATGAAGCAGTAGTGTAAAAAGTAAACTACAGAGCAGTAAATGTAGCAAAGTGAACAAACTATATTAAATGTAACCTTAATTTATAAGAATGCCCATACAATCTTATAGATCAAGGGGTCGTTTTATAAGGCCTATAGTATAAAAAGTCCCATGCCATTTTATACAAAAGGGGTAGGGTTTTAAATGCAATGATCACATGATTTGCTATGTTATGTTGGTTTAATGTCATATTCATACAACTGCAGCATAAACACACGACTTTATGTTCACAGACCTTTAGTTCCCCAGTTTTAGAACCTAGCTTAACTCCCAAGAGCCTCCGTAGTTTCCAATGAAGACAATTGGTTTGGCCAACCCACTCATAGGCAGGTATCTACACTACCAGGCCTAGACCTTACGTATCCCTCTGAAGGACACACAAGAGTCACCACGTACTAATGCTGACAAACCCGCCAGTCTTTTCCTTGGCTAAGTGTAAACCACACCCGCTGACTCATTGTATCGATGTCGGTGTGAACGACCATCTAATGTCAAAGACCCATCACCTTATGCACAAGCAACATGACATCAAATCTTCCCGAGCCATCGGCTCTCCGAAAAACCTGTCTATTATAACTACCTTCTGAGGCTTCGGCTTGTCGGGATAACTTGCCCATTTCCAAAATAATCGAGCCTACCGCTCAGATAATCCAACTAAGCTAAACTCCTGATTCATCACGGTGAGTGAAAGTTAAATACTAGTATTTACTAATTGCTCTTTTAACATTTTAGTCTTACAGTTTTGGGTTAGCCTTGGACTGCCTAAGGTATTCCCTTTGAAGGGCTCTCAGGTGCACTGCTATCTATGATGGTGGTTGAAGCCCATCATTGCCTTTTGCAAGGCACTTACTATTATTGGTATCTTCCAATGTCCAGACTCTACTCATCTTACAATTGATCTAACCCTATGTTTATTTTGAATTTTCTCCTAGGGAAACGACGATCCATCATCAATCTTGATCACAACCTTGCCCCTAGTCAACAAGGCTTTCACAACCTACCTTCCATTAGTGACCTTATTCATTCTCATCAAAATAAGGTACACCAACTACCCCATACCTAGGTTCACATGTTTCCCTAATTCTACGGTTTGATGTGTGCTGACCAAATGGGCTATATGATGTGAAGGAATGTTGACCTTCCGAATAATCATCCAAAAGACCTAATATTATTTTTGAGGATCTACCATGATATTTCAGGTTTTAATACAGAAGATTATAATTTCCTACTTTATCTGGTATTTATTGTCATTTCTATAAAATCGTGCCTCAAAAGCTTTTGAACATGAAGTACACTTTTCTGACTAGGTATGGCCTTAATAAAATTATGATAATTTGGTAGCATCAAAATAATAGTAAATATCAAAAATCCCAATTTTTCCAAAAAGTATTTTGCCGTCAACAAATTATTGAAAAAATAACCACAATATTATTATAAATAAGAAACAATTAAACCAAACATCAAATAATTATGAGAAAATTACTAGATGATAAATATGACCAAAAAAGGGTACTGACCATGAATTATAATTTCAAACACAATTTGGACACATAAATGAATTTTGGTACAATATTCAATAAATGAGCACTTATGAAGGATCCTATATGATAACTCTTTTAATATATTTATAAAAATTCCTAAAGCATGATTATGTCCTAAAATGTTTCGTGACCAAGTTACATAATTTTGTAGTAAGCAAATGACCCTAAAATAATTATCTTGTGATTGAATCAAATATAGGATTTGTGAATGAAGTACCATGATTACTAATTCAATATTCACAATAAAATTTCTGTGGAACAATATCAACTAATCAATTTCACTTCTTAAGTTTCATGAGTATCCAAATTCATTTGAACATGTAATTAAATATTGGACCCAAGTGCCCAATACTTTCCATAATTATTTTAAAGAGGGTGTAAGTTCCTAAAAATAATAAAAACATTTTCTAGTTCCTATTTTTGCCCTAGGAACTCACCAACCATTTTCCAAGACCATCCATGGACATACTATCCAATGTACTTCACTAGGCCCAAAACCTCATCTCTTGGGAATACACTAGGGTCTTAAGGCATCTCAACCCCAAACTTCTCAAATTCTCTTGACGGGGTAGTTTAGATGATTTTGAGGCAGTGTCCCAAGTTTCATTCCTTTTGGATGAGGATTGGCCACTCAACCCAACAAATACACATTTGCCCTAATTTACCCTTAAGGGACCAAATTTTGGTCAAATTAATACCTAATCAAATCAGCCCAAAATGGCTTAGATTTTTACCAGTGACCTATCATAACCTGGTGAAGCTTTTTAAATAATCAAAAGAGGGGAGGGCAAGGATAAGCTTCAATAGACCAGCAATGGACATTTTTTAGAATTCTGGCCAACTGAATTCTCCTCCCATAGCCACTGTCATGGCCGGGAAAAATCTTTGATTTCATCCTAACTGACCAGGGAAGATGAATCAAGCCATTGGAATTGAGTGGAGAGACCTTTGGCCTTCCTTGGCAATGAATGACCTCTTTCTCCTCACTTTCTCTCTCCTTCATTAAAGGGGAAGTGGACTTTCTCTCTCATAGTCACTATTTCAAGGAAATGAATGGCTAATTATGTATTTATAAACCTCATGAGGCTAGTGGGCCTCCTCAATTGGTCCTTGCCCATGTTGGTTGAGCTTGAGCTATCCTTTTCTCCACTTTTTGGGCTTGGCTAACCCTAGCCATTTAAGCCAGTCATAGGTCATTTTCGGTGATATGACTGACCCAATTGGGTGTAAATTATCCCATTAATATCACCCTAGTCCACTTGTGGCTTGGTGTAGCCCAATTAGCTCAACTTTGGGCAATTTGAGCTAATGAGGGTTGGGGTTGACTTTTGTCAACTTGACCTCTTGAGTGTACCCCAATGGGTCCTTAGTTACCCATTGTCCTCCCCATGGGTTGGGAGTACTATGGCGGGGTCATGAAATCATGTTAAAGACAAAAAGTCAAACCCTAGGTTTAGTGATGAGGTTATATTATAGGCAGACCAAGGTGATTTCCACCTTCATGGCTTTGTTCACTTGGCCTCTTGAGTTTCCTAGGGTTTTGTCATGACCTATTTATAATAAAACCACTCTTAGTGGTCTAGTTGTTTGAGGGATATTATAATTCCCAATACATAAAAATAAAAATTTCGTCCCTCAATTATGGTTAGGCCTACGTGGTTTCTTCTTAAGTAAAAGTATATAACATCCCTAGAAAATTAATGGTATACCTGACTCGAAGAGATCCGAGTACCTCTGCTGCATCAGGTCCCATGGCTCCTAGGAGTACTCCTCCTGCCCATGATTCCTCCATAGGACCTTGACAAATAGAACCTTCTTACGACGCAAAAGACCTACACTATTGTATCATCAATCCTGACCGGCTCCATGCTGACTGATCAATCAGAAGCCACAAGGACATCTATAGTGGAAATCAGTTGCTCAGGACAAAGTAGAGCCCTCCGAAGTGAAGAGACATAAAAGAGTCGTATAATCCCACTAATACAGACAATAGCTCTAGTATGTAAGCCAAGAGGACGATCCGCTCCAGGATCGTATAAGGCACCATGTATCTCAGACTTGGCTTCTTCTGTCGGCTTACCTACGAGAGTCCATGCATTAGCCGTATCTTTAAGAAAACCCGGTCTCATACTTAGAACTCCACCTATCAATGTCGCGCATCATAGTTTTTGTCCTATCTACTCTGGGCCTCCAGCATACCCAATCCCAAATCAATCTCACTTGAGCATTAATGTCCTTCACGAACTCCGAGTTGAGTGCCTTTGGATACTCATCATGGATCCAAGATAGTGGGGTATTGTACCTCCATCTGTATGGTGCCTCTTAAGGGGGCTATACCTATGCTGGACTTGTGACTATTATTGTAGGAGAACTTGATCAGCGACAACAGTCTCTCCCACGGCTCTCCGTGGTCCAAAATGCATTGGCGTAGAAGATCATCAAGTGTCCGATAAGTGCGCTCCATCTGCCCGTTCGTCTGAGGGTAGAAGGCGGTGATGAATGTCAACTTAGAGCCTAGGTAATCCTGAACTAACCCCACTCCTTGGACTTAACCATCCATCCCGATCTGACACGATTATCCTTGGCACTACATGGTAAAGGAAAAACTGCTCGACAAAACTCCGCACTAAATCACTGTCTGAACCGTCCTTTCTAACTGTAATAAACCTGGCAACCTTTTTGAATCTGTCGACGATCACCCAGATTTAATCTTTCCATGCATGAGACTGAGGGAGTCCATGTATGAAGACCTTGGATAAGTCCGCAAACTTCCATTCTAGCATCGCAAGTGGATGCAATAATCCAACCGGGATCTTACACTCCGCCTTCACGAGTTGGCAAGCCTCGCAATACGTCATAAAGTATGTGATATCCTTCTTTATGCCAGGCTAATAGATTGTCCTCTTTAGATCCGTTGCCATCTTCATGATACCCGGGTGCACTGAATATCTGCTGCTGTGAGCCTGTGAACCCCTGTTCATGATATCCTCCCGAATTCAGCCTCCTATCGAAGTTTATAAACTCTGCTTCTAAAGCATAGAAGCCCATCTCTAAGAGAGTAATTGTAATGCCCAGAATTCTTAAGGCATGAGGTGCTTCTCTTGGGGTTACCGCCCGGTAGTAGCTAGTTACCGCGTGGCGGTAGCTCCATGGTTTGCATCGAGAGCATCGAGTTCTCAAGAAATGCTGAGTTCTCGAGAAAGATATTACCGCATGGTGAAAAGTTTTTACCGTGTGGCGGTAGCTGGGAAATTTATCTGTTAGACCTCTCGGAAACTTTCGCCCGACGATATAGTTATCTCTGGCAATAGCTGGGTTAATTTATTTGCTTTTGGTCTCGGGATCATACAGCACGGCGATAGAAGTTAGAGCGCGGCAATACCAACTGCTGTCGTGTTGTAACTAACACTCTATCGTGCCGCGTTAGCATCCTATCGCGTGGCGATAGTGAAACCAAAGCGGCGTTGGCCATATGTCGGCTTGTTATTGGAGGTTTTGGGCAGTTTCGCTCGAAGCGAGGCATTGAACTTAAGGTACCGCGCGGTCGTTGCTAGTTACCGCGCGGAGGTAGCTTTATATATGCCTAATTTTGGCCCATTTTCACTTCATTTCTTTTAGAGTGAGGAGATGTCCTTGTTTTCCTTGAGGAAGAGCAACAGCGTCGGAGAGTATATCTCACTATCATTGAAGTTCGAAGTTTCGATTCGCAAGCTGAGTCCGGATCTGTGGAGGCAAGATTATTGCGGTTGCATTAATCCATCTAGATGTTCGGCATGTCACTGAAGAGAGTGCAAAGGGTAACAATTCCCAACTTGAACATATGAAGTCCTCTTTCTTTTGCATAGGAAACCCTCTCCCCAAAGTGCGCGGTGAGTTTGAGGTTTTTCCATCGGGTAAATACGGTATATCCTCATAGTTTTACTTATAGATTTTTGAATCGAAAAACAAACATTGACATGGTGTATGATGCCATCTGGACAGGTTGGCCGGGATTGGTGATGTTTTCATTATGCTTGTATTGCCTGGAGAAAACTCTGTGATGTTTGTTTTTTGGGTTTCTACACGGTAGATTACAGCAGGGAATCTTGGGGAATAACTCCAAGGAGCACCCGAAAAAATGGGTAGAATCACATTTCTACCAGATACCATGACGGCAGTAACTCCTTGAGATCTTTGTTTGTGGCCTGTATCGTAAAGACCTGGTGCTTGAGATGGGGTGTTGAGAGCTCTGAGAGCCTAGCCAGATAGCCTACTAGCCACCCATGTAGCATAATGGGGTTATGTACTGACTAGAGGAATATGAATGGGGAGGCCGTCCCGCATCATGGTAGCTTTTACCCGAATATGTGAGCAATGAGAAAGGTCTGAACCTACCCAATAGCTATGTGGTGCGTACGTGGGTACTGATATCTATCGTAGACATAGTTGCTGGTCTTAGGCCTTGCGTAGCCCGTTAAGACTACCAAAATGCTCATTTTTGTTGTTGTCCTATGAATGGTGGTAGGTCCTTGTTTTTGTCCAAACACCGAGAATGTGCTCTAATAGCACGGGGTGTGTAGCCGTTCGTGCTTACGCTTATGGTGAAGTGTACTTAAATTACACATTCATTACTATGTTTGGTCTTTCTAATACTTTGTAGGGAAGGAGCTCTGCCGCCCCAAGTAAGGGGCGGGGTCGTTATAAATTGGTCAGCTTTAGCTTACCTTTGCCTTGTTTTGCCACCGTTCGGTGGATTGTACAAATGCATGAATATGTGAGCCAATTGGAAAGTACACCAACAACCTCATACCTGGGTTCACATGTTTCCCAAATATTACGGATTGATGTGTGAAAACCTAATGGGCTATATGATGTGCAAGAATGTTGACCTTCCAAATATTCATCCAAATTACCTAAGACTATTATTGAGGATCTAACATGATATTTTAGGATTAAATAAAAAAGATTATAATTTTCCTACTTTATATGGTGTTTATTGTAATTTATATAAAATCAGGCCTCACAAGCTTTTGAACATCAAGTACCCTTTTCTGACTAGGTATGGCATTACTAAAATTGTGAAAATTTGGTACCATTAAAGTAATAGTAAATATGATAAATCCCAATTTTTCAAAAAAGGATTTGTCCTCAACAAATAATTGGAAAAATAACCACAATATTATGATTAATAGGGAAAAATTAAACCAACTATCCAAATATTATGAGAAAATGTCTGGATGAAAAATATGACCAGAAAAGGGTATTGACCAAGAATTATAATTTTCCAATATCATTTGGTTACATAAATGAATTATGTTAAAATATTCACAAATGGGCACTTATGATGGATCCTATATGAAAACTCTTTCAATATATTTATAAAAATTCCCAGAGCATGATTACGTCCTAAAATATTCCCTGGCCAAGTTACATAATTTTTCAGTAAGAAAATGACCCTAAAATAATTATCTTGTGATTGAACTAAACTTAGGGTTTGTGAATGAATTACAATGATTACTAATCTAATATTCACAATAAAATTTCTAGAGAATAATATCATTTAATCAAGTTACTACCTAAGTTTCATGAGTATCCAATTTCATTTGAGCATGTAATTAAATATTGGACTCAAATGCCCTAAATTATCCATAATTATATTAAAGATGGTGTAAGCTCCTATAAATCCTAAAACCATTTTCCAAAGACTATTTTTGCCTTAGAAACTCACCAACCAAGTTCCAAGACCATCCATGGACATACTATCCCATGTCCTTCACTAGGCCTCAAACCTCATCTCTTGGGCCAACATTAGGGTCTTAGGGCATCTTAACCTCAAACCACTCAAATTATCTTGAGGGCATGTTTTAGATGACTTCGAGGCAGTGGCCCAAGTTTTATCCCTTTTGGATGAGGATTTGCAACTCAACCCATCAAATACACATTTTACCTAATTTACCCTTAAGGGACCAAATTTGGGTTACATCAATACATATTCAAATCAGCACCAAATGGGCTGAGATTTTTACCAAAGACCTATCATAACCCTAAGGGTCTTCCACCAAAATTATGGATGGTTTTGAGGTCATTAGACCGCATAAATAAATCATACATGATTTATTAAATGTTTTCTAAAAATATAGAAAAATGTATTCCAAAAATTCCTATTTTTGGATATGTCTAAGATACAGATGAGGCTAAACTATGACCAAATTTTCGAAGCATTTGGATGAGTAGTTTAGTGCGGCACACAAATTTGTGTCTAGTTAACACTATGTATAACTTGCACTATTTGGAGTGCTGTGGTCAGACCAGTGACCCCAATTATTTGAAACCAATTTTAGAACAAAGTAGACTTCAAAGGATACAAATTTTGTGTTGACCACTTTTTCAGGAAACACATTTAAGTAATTTTATATAATTAAATCGGAACATTGCATAATGTGTGACAGAATGTTAAATTAAATGAAATATATTAAAATCGGCCAGCACGAATCCTAAAGCAAGAATCGACAGCATTCCTATCATCTTCTGCCTTGAGCCAACGGCTCACAGCATCCGTCTTGGGCTTACTTTGATAGTGTTTACCTAGCCAACTATACCTTCCCACGACCGGCCAACGCCACCACCACCTTCGTTGAGGTGGTGGACGGAGATAGACGGTGGTTGGTCTGCCATAGGTATCCCGAATAGGGATTTAAGCTTGGTTGATAAGCTCAAAAAATGAAGTTTTTGGCCTACCCGATCTCGGTCCAATTGGCCTCAAAACCTTGCGACCACTAGATATGGATCTACCAACTGAGAAAGAGGAAGAGGACAAGACCTTTTCGGAGGGCTAGAGCCTAGCCGATCATCGGATATCCATTGTCAGTTGTGGCGCCGCTCGATGCTCAGCAACTATACAGCCAAAGGCTTCGATTTCTTCAGGGAAATAGTTGAAACGAAACCTCACAGCCTGTTGTAGCTTTTAAAATTATCAAATGGGGGAGGGGATTGATCAAGCTTCAATGCACCATTAATGACCATTTTTGAGAATTTCATCAAAATGAATTCTCCTCCCCTAGCCATTGTCATGGCTGAGAAAAACCTTTCATCTCCTCCTACCTGACCAGGGAAGATGAATCAGGCCCTTTGAATTGAGTGGAGAGGCCTTTGGCCTTTATTGGCCATGAATGATGATGATGTATATTTTAGCTTAATTTATTAGGGTAAAAATATATTTATTTTCATTTAATTCTCTTTCTTTATGTATTTTAGGTTCCTTTTAGTTTATTTTATATAAATAATTTAACTAATGTTTTCCTCTTGTTTTGCAGGTTTCCAGAGTTTTCTGCAAAAATTGACTTGACACCCCCCCTGACACGCCCTCTTAGGGCATGTCATAGATCATGTCACCCTGATCTAGAGGAGTCTGATGCTGAAGCCATTTCCAGTGAAAAACCACCTGACACGCCCCATGACAAGCCTCCCAGGGCATGTCACAGGACATGTCACCCTGATCTAGAGGTGTTTAATGTTGAAGCTTGTTGCGGAGATAAAACCACTTCACATGCCCCCCGACATGCCTTCCCTAGGCAAGTCACAGGCCATGTCACCCCCATCCTGAAGTATGCTGAAGCAATTTAAAGATTTTTCTCCCGTCCACGCCAATAGTACTGACATGCACCCCTGACACGCCCTCCCTGGGCGTGTCACGGGATGTGTCCCATATTTTTCCGATGTCTGATTGATTTCCGACCACTGATTTTGTTGCGATGTGCCTTACATGCCCCCCCCCATACACGGGTGTGTCCAAAGGCATGTCCATTATTGTACATAAGCAATCATCATTCCTCCTTGAATCTAGAGCCCAAGGTCAACTCCGTACTTGACACGCCCCCCTGACACACCCTCCTAGGGTGTGACAGAAGGCGTGACCAACACGTGAGAAATTTCTATAAATACCAGGCGATTCCAAGCATTCCATACCAAGTTTTGGGGAGAGGGGAGGTGCTACTTGGTTCTTTCTTATGGTTTTTGTATGCTTTTCTTATGTTTTTGCTCTCTCTCCCTCCATTTCTAGTTTTATTTTCCATACAATGCACTTTCATTTATTGTAATAGCTTTTTATTAGTATTGTAGTAGTAGTTAGCTTTCCTTTTGTGCACTTGTAATCTCCATTCCTAGTTGTAATCACTTTTGTTTTTAATGAATTATAGTTAGCTTTCTCTCTTTCTCATCATTTTGTTCTTAATGCACCTTTATTATTACCCCTCTCTTTCCCTATTACAATGATTAACTAATCCTTATTTGTACTCGATCGCGAAGATTTGAGAATGGGTTGATCAAGTTATGATGTTTTAGCTTTCTTTTTCTTCTTTAAGTAATTGCCTTTGATTTACTCTTGGTTTTTATTTAGTGGGACTATATTGCCGGTATATAGTTTCCTTTATGGTTTTCACTCTTAGTTCGCCGAGAGGCTCGTAAATTGAATCAATCACCCAAGAGTAAAGAGAGTTACACACACCCTCGAGAGAGGCGGACGTCCAAATCTACCGAATTAGTGTGAAATCCAATTGCTGGGTTCATCAATTAAGGCTAGCTTTAGGTCTTCGATTTGGATGAGAGTTTGGTCGGACCTTCCTAAACTCAAGTGGGCACGACTACGAGAGAAGCGTATTCATGCTTTGAGGACCTACACGGTCAAGTTGTTTTACTTTATTTAGAATTAGTTCGTTATTTCATTTTGATTTTTCTTATTTCAATGTGATTCAAGAATGAGTACTCCGCTTTATCATTAGCTTTATTGTTTTTTATTCTGCAAGTAATTTAGTTTCCTTTTTAGTTTAGTAATTTAGTTCCTATTTTTAGTTTAGTAATTTAGTTCCTGTTTTTAGTTTAGTAATTTAATCTTCAAAATCATTTGATAAAATAATAGCGGGTCTCCTCGAAGTAGTAGTAATCATTACGCCCCACAGAAATACGACCTTGATACTAATATTTAGTATCCTATGCTATAAACGATAAGGTATACATGCCTTAATCCTATATAGAATCGGAGAATATTATCATCTTCCACCACATCCACCTTCTCTTATCTTTAACCCCTCTCATCCACCTTTGCGATTCTATGTATCAAAGTTTTTGGCGCCGTTGCCAGGGAATAGTTTTGATATTTTGAAAAAAGGATAGTTATTAATTTTATCATTTTTTTTCTTCTTCTTTCTTTCTCTCTCTTACCCCTCTTTCGTGTTTGATTATTTTTTTTATTGATAATCTTTGTTTTTCTTGTGTAGAGTTTTGTCACTCTCGCAAGGAATGTTGGGTTGGATGTTCTTCATCCGCCCATGTTTTTATCCCTTCCAGATCGGATCAATTTGGCCAAATTGATCTATCTGTGAATTTTTTTTCATGGGGTTACGATGATTTTCAAACGCCTTCCTACCCTTCTCCGATTTTTTCTTATTTCCATTTTTCCGAAAATTTCTTGAATGGACATTTTTATCCTAGCCCTACTTTGAAATACTCATGGTGGCAACACCCTGATCATTCTTAGGGCCATGGTAAACATTAACCCATTCCATCTTGAGATTTCTCCGCTTTTTCTCCGCAAGTTTGCGCTCCTCCTATTTAAGATTCTAGCAAAATTGAAATCATTTTTGATTCAGTAGCATTTAATGCTTGCATAAATGTTCATTTCAAAGTGATTTTTGACGCTATAGCTTTTGAGGCCTCAAATTTTCTTCTCCTCCTCCTCATATTTATCTTTCGAATGATGAATCTACAGATGTTTCATAGTGCCTTCAATCACTCGTGGAGGATGATTATTCAAAATTCCATTGTGCTTTCAACCTCCCGGGGAGGAGATTTCCCCCGATATCTTAATTTTTATTCAAGTTTCCGAGGAAGACGAACTTTCTTGTGTTTGATATTTCGAGGAGATTTATTTTTCGGATATCCCGGCTTGCTCCCAATCTATGGAAATGATTGGTATTCAAGTGGAGCAACCAGATTTTTTTATCCAAAAAAATTTCTTATGATCAACCCCGCCATTTTCTTTTTTTTCTTCTCTTCCCCCTCCTTGCAAAAATTCCTCTTTCTTTTCTGCTTTAATTTTTCCTTCTAAATTAGCTTTTAGTTTTCTCCTTCTTCCCCTTCTAATAGTTTATTTTCTTTTACTAACAACTTTTCTTTTTCTAAATCTTTTTCTTTTTTGATTTTATTTAAAAAATAAAAAATTACAAAAAAATATTTTTTTTTTCTTAAAAAATGTTTTGGCACTCGCGCCGCAATGCATATTACGCGAGCTACCATTACATTTCTCTTTTTATTTTCCATTTAGCTAACAAATAACGTCGAGCTCAACGACATTTTAAACAAAGAGCATGTAACACCCCTATCCGCCACCTAGCTGGTAATAGTAGGTCCGGCCGGGGCCTGACGCCATATACCACGGACAGGCCGGTGGGTTACTAGATGAAACAATCCTTCCAATCACAATTTCCTACATAGAGCATCTAGCAAAAGCAATTTATTAAGTTGCAAAGGCAAGAACCTAGCCCAAGCACAAATGTACACTAACAAAACTGCTAAATACGTAAAAGTACTAGCCTTATTGCCTTACAATAGTTCACCAAATTTAAATAGTGTTTTACAAACATCGGCTCGAAGGCCGGCCACACGGGGATTATACAATTAAACAAACAAGCTTTCGAGGGCCGACTCAATAACTTGGGCTT